>JBBEOF010005344.1:0-24924 GCA_037576055.1 Fusarium sp. M6JPR69
CCCGTGAGGCAGTTGCCGGAGGGAAGAAAACCCCTCAGTGAACCTTCCGAGCCGGGAAGTCTATTGTGCAGTGTGGTCATCACGTGAGGCAACCCCAATAAAACTACTCCCTTCTTACCCTTTCGGAACACACGTGCCAACCCGCAACCCGAAGCTCAACTTTGATCATTGATTTTGGGTATTATTTTCTCTCCTTAGCGGAATGATTACCAAGGTTCTAGATAACTTTCGATGGCCAAAGCGCGAGGACTAGAGAATAGGGACAATATAAAATATAAAGCGATCAAAGGAGTGCTGCATGATAAAGAACTAGAAGTAATGTATATAATATGCCCTTGATCTTTGTTATCAGTCTAGGCATCACATGGGCCCAGAAGTCGCGAATAATGAATGTGCAACGGCCCACCCTGGCCTGGTCGTCGCTTTTCTCACTTAGATCCTGCAACACCAGTCCCCTCCTAGCTTCAGCCTCAAACCCAGACCCAGTACCCCCCCGGCAAACCACTTATGATTGGCTAGTCAGTCCCCATCGACCGAGCTGACAATCGATTTCTGTGGAGGAGGGCCTCCTGTGCGCGATTTCATATTAGGATTTAGTCCTCAAACCCCAGCGCCTCAGCATCATCACTGTGCGAGATGGCAGATCCACTAAGCGTTACTTCGGCTTTAGTAGCCATAGTCACTGCCGCTGTCCAGTCCAGTCGCGCGCTATATCAAGCCATCCAAAGTCTCGGAGATCACCCGCGAACAGTCCGGCTGCTAGAGGGTGAGCTCGAGAGTCTCGAGGGTGTCCTCGCCTCTCTTCAGGCCTTCTCTAGAAATGACCCATCAATATTGGTTCCCTTGAAACTCCCGCTCACCCAATGCACTAGGGCCTGTGTCGGGTTTCAAGAGCTACTCTCCAAGTGTACTAAACACTCTGGAGGCTCGACGACCTGCAGTTTTAGAGACTGGGCTAAGTTGAGGTACATGGACAGCGACGTCAATGGCTTCACGGCTATGTTGTCAGGGTATAAATCGACCATCGCCATCGCCCTTGCTGACGCGAACCTGTAGGCCTACCCTTTCCTTATGCGATGATTTCACACTGACCACATCCCCTCCCACCCCCAGACGAACCAGCACCGTCACTCTTCAGGTGCTCAACGAATATAAGGACCTTGTTCGAAACACGACGCAGGACCTCGAGGATCATCTTGAAGAGATCAACTCAAAGTTACAATCATTCACTCTGCCGACACCTGAGCACCTTCCGCTGGAGCCTATAGATGTAGAACGGCTCAGGAACGAACGAGAGGCTGCCGAACAGGGCCTGAAGATTTGCGCCGAGGTGCTCGACCATATCGTGCAACTGAGGCTTCAGCCCGTTACCGCCAAGGCATCTATGGGTGATATGTCACTCGGCTTAAGTACTCGACACCTGACTCGCGCCGACATCATGACGCTCTCCGCGCTAAAGGAGTGTAGCGACAAGCTCAACAATACCCTTGTCCAGCTAAGGGCTCATGGGGACATCTCGGACAACCAACTGCTGGCAGGAGGACGAGTCGAACAACCACTTCAAGAGCCCGGAACATTTTCAGCGTTAAACGGCGACGCCCAGAGGCTCACGGGGGAGTACGAGAGTGCGAGGCAATGCCTGAGGATTTGCTCAGGCGCATCCAAAACGGCTTCATCCGGGGCAGTACATGTGATAAATGATGTCACTATAGCTAAGGAGGGGCAGCAGATGCTGATTGCGACGCTCGGCGAACTGTTTGAGGCAAACCACGTTCAAATTGGGGAAGGCGCACTGCAGGTAGTGGCCTCGACATCAGATGAGACAGTACGGGAACTATTCAAGGCCTACGCGCAGAGGTAGCTTTATAGTGACGCTATTATAATATACGGCCTTAATAAACCCGATGTGAAGATGTTGCTTCCATCTTGATCGCTACCCACCCTAAACAAAGGTTATCTAGACCCAAGCGCTTGCCCACGTCCCGAGAAGGAAGACGTAGGGCTGTGTTTCCCTTCCGAATGCTTGCCTCCATCCTCCTGTTTGCTTCCATCTTGATGATTGATTGCGTCTCGGTGACGGATAGTCGAGAAAAGCTCCTGGATTGACACATCACTCATCCTCCCCAGGCATTGCCAACCCTCATCATCGACTTCCACTCCCTTGAGATATAAAGTCTGGGAATCAGTCGAGACCAAGAGCTGTACTCCTTTTCGTTTCACACTGACGTCTTCTAAGTGATGTTTTGGGCAGCATGGCTGTTCGACGGGGGGATTCGGGACGTTGCTTGAAGGAGAGGGGGGTTGCTGATGGTGTGGGGGATCCCCTTGGCATGGAGGAGATGGAGCTCTGGGTTCTTGACTCATCCTGAGCCGAATGTAGAAGTCCTAGATAGATCGATATATGAGCCCAGCACAGGCAACCAAAGTGTAATGCGGGATTTGATGCACAGGACGGTTGACTTGACTCTGGTTCCCAGCCGTATCGAAGTAGTGAACCTGTCCCTGACGGAGATGGAGATCTGACTGCAGATCTGAAACAGGCATCTGGGCAGGAAACGGTCGAATTCCTTGCTTGGCGACGGCAAGGTTACTAGGAAACCCTGTCATGCTATCCACGTCAACCCCGGCAACGTGTGTGATTCGTTTATCCCGATTTAAGCAAATATGAGGCGCCTGGTTCCCGGACCCAAGACCGCAATAGATCTGCCGCCGACTTGGAGTGCTAATCTTTCCGGAAAGATCATCTTCCACAGAGGCGATGCGGGTAGAGCTGAGGACCTCGGGACAGAGGTCTGCAGTGGATTCCAGGTAAGCGGCAAGACTAATATGTTCCCTTGGATCTTGTTCGTGCTGGGCCTTGGCTGAACGGTGACAGTCTACACAACATCCTCGAAATCTGATCAACTGGTCCGCTAGCTGACGTCCGAGACGTTTCACTTGGTCGTTGTAGACTGTATCAGTGGGTGATGAGGTTTCTGTAGCGTCGGCCGTAGCTATCGAAGCGGCGTCCTCCGTATCAGCTCCCAAGAGTGGCAACGGTGGCAACGGTGCTTCCAAAGAAGCTTCGCCATTCTCCAAGGAAGTCTCTTAGGGTATAATTGGTTGCAGGGGAGGGGTAGTCGGAGGAAGGAGATGCGAGATATCTAGATTATTGAGCTCCAGAGCGTGGCTATGGACCTCCGACATCATGCTGACACTCTCGGGTCCGTCACCGGACTGGATCGGGTTTCCGCCGTCGACTTGACAAGGAATTGGGGGCAAGGCGGAAGGAAGGCCTATGCTGTAGAAATTTGCATGCTGCCTGTCCCTTTTCGCAGAGGTTGCCTTCTGTCGCTTTGCTCGCCTCTGTTCATTGTTCGCATTAGCTTTGTCCTGGGGAGTAGCGTACTGGCGTGGTCGTCCGCGCTTTTTGCGTCCGAGTTCTGCACCGGGTGGCTGATCCATGGTTGAACCTGGAATAGTTACTATAGAAGATCAGAGAACGTGTTAGAAGATTGGTATTCACAGTGATAAAACAAAACCAAGTACTTAATGTGAGGAAGATGTTTGGATAAAGATATCAGTGAACCCCTGAGACCATTGATGTGGAGATTGTTTTACTAAATAGGCTTAGCGCGATTATGAAGCGTGCTAGTTCAGGTACAGTTTAGTTTTGACCACGAAATCAAAAGTGGTTTAGTTTTAGCCACGAAATTCTAATTGGCCACCGGACGGCAGAGCGACGACGAGGTTGACAACTTAGAAGAGTGGTAATACCACAACGAGGGCAGAAGTGAAGGTGAAATTAGGTTTTCCGATGTTGCAAGATCTAATTAAGTAGATTTGAGGCACAGTGAATAGTTTTGTCAACTTTCTGCTTCTGAAGTCCAGTCGGGTTTTCCCTAATGGCCGATATCAGCAGACGATCTTGATTCCGAAGATGCTTCCTTTCGCGAAGGAATGTGCCAAAGACTGGCCCGGCACGATTGTTCAAGAAGATAAGGCGCCGGCACATAATCACCACATTCAACAACGGAGCCATGTCCCGCAATCGACACGGATGGGCGGGAACACCACGGCGACGAGGAGATGCATGTCCGTGCGCTCCGTGACGACGATCTCCCGACCGAGGACAAGCTGCGGGGCAGCGGCAGCGGCGGCATCGGCCGCCCCGCGACTAAGAGCCAACCCTGAACGCTGGTTAACCCCCCACCCCAGATTCCGCGCACCTTTTTCCCCACCAATACCTCAATCTTGATTTCTCTTCAGACCGCGATTTCTCGTGCAAATGTGAAGCTATCGCGATAATTCTTACATTTTCGAAATCCTCATGGCCAAATACACGGAAATTGATGTTCAAAATGCACTCAGAGCCATCGAAGAACGGCCTTCAAGCAGGCCTGTCATGAAACGGCAAGCGAGGCGAGACCAATCAGTGGGTGAGGAAGAGCATGGGGATATTGGGCGATTACAACCCGTTAGAACTGTAAATAGTTTAGCGTTATCGCCCTCCCCACCCCTATTGGGTTTACAGTAATTTCAGGGGTTGATGGATATGAACTAAAAGAGACAGGGGTCGACGCTCGGACTTGAGGAGAAAGATGGAAGGGCAGAATGCGACAGTGGTGTTGAGAAAAGGAGTTCATGAAGTGCAGCCCAACAAAAAATAAAAATAAAGGAATACCTCATCAAATTTAGAGCTCCAGCCATGTTACCATTCCAACATGGGCGAAAGGTCTGGAGCAAACACCTGGTTGATCATAAAAGTGACAAAGTGAAGCTGCCCATAGTGCGTTTGATCAAGAGTCGGTCGGTGTGTTGTTGCTTATTTTAGCCATCACGCTATACCTACTCCAGGGATGGCGAGCTATCCCATCCTGGAAGGCTGGTGTCCGGTGTCCCAGCGAAGCTGATGTGTTACGAAGTATCGAGCAAGGGGTTTGCACAGACTCGCAGGGCCGGCCTGGCGAGTGGATTACTCTTTTTACTTTTGTCTCCTTTTGCCCCGGATCAAGCCTCCGGTGGGACGGTGGCTGGACACAGGCTAACAACGCGCTAGTGGGTACCGACACGCGACTGCTCTTGAGGAATTGACATCGAGAGCGCCTAGGGCCGTACCCAGGTATAAAAAAGCTATCCGCAAATTCCCACACAACTTTCTCCAATGCACTCTGTAGATCAGTCTGTTGCTCCCTTCATCTGTGTCCTTCTCTAAGTCCTTGTTCTCATGAGTCCTCCCTCGTGCCCTTCGTGTCACCAACGCTCGTAGCCAATGCCATCCATTGAAGTGAGCATAGGCATCGGAAACACCCAATTGTTCTCTGGTTTCTTTGTCACACGGATCGCTCGAACTTCGCTGACGTCTTGCGTACTATAGAATTCGCCCCTTGGATTTCCCAACATCGAGCCCCCTGGACGGAACGGCGACCAAGCTTGCGAATTCGATGCGATTACGACACGCGGCGGAGACGAAGGCGTCGAGGGAAGGCGTCGAGGATCGTTTGCTAGTCAAACGGTGGAGCTTGTTCGGACGTGGAGTCCGGACGTAGTATATGACGAGATCGAGGACGCTCCTGGATCGGTCGAGAGATGGGGCAAGGGGATGCGGCGATGGGTACAAAGGCCGCTCGAAGGAATCACCGGGCCTCTGGTTCGTGGTGGGAGAAGAAAGCAGATTGCGCTGTGGACCTGTGTAAGTACGTCCCAATACGCACCTCCGCAGGAGCGTTGCTGAGCAGAATGAAATCCAGTGTGTTTGCGGAAATGCGGGGATGTCCATGAGGACTGACCCATGCTCGCACTGCCAGACTCCGAGGTGTATGTACTGCCCGGTGAGCAAGATCAAGAAGTAAAAGAATCACAATTAGGTTGTAGTAAGGACACAGTTGGGGTTAGAGGGAGCAAGCGAGACATAGGTGGTTGGACAATTTGTTCAATTGAAAGGCTCGGGGTTATACCGGTCTGTAGATATGAGAAGAATGATTTTGAACCAGTTTGAACCGTCCGTGAGTGTTGCCAGTAAATAGGTAGCGGAAGGAGAAGTTGAGATTGAAAGGATGGCGTTTTGCGGGAATAAGTAGAAGAGGTCGTCTGGGGGTATACCAGCAGTCACGGGAAATGAGCCGTTTTCGAGCTTTCCCCGTCCCGCCCCACAGTGTCTGTCAATTGCCCAAATGGCTGAAATTATTCCTACGAAGGACCTTCTCAAGGTCGTTGACCCCCGACACACCCTTGTATCTATTCCTGGCTAACCTTGCCTTGCATGCTAGGTGTCCACACCCCCCTGTTTTAAGATTAGAACATCCATACGGAGTGCATACCCCCCTTCTCTGTACCTGGTAGGTACTTCCAGGCCTCCCTCTCTGGCGGTGAGGCTGTAGCCCTTGTAACCCTTGGACTAGGGTCGTGGCGCCCGACGCCGGCTCTCCAGATTATGTGACGTGTAATCTTTTCACTGGCAATTGGCTATTATCGAAATTTTCAGCGTTCCAGTCGGTGCCCTTGTCGAGCGAAACACCGTCAGTGTGTGCTCGGCGTCACCTGTTGAATAGCACGAAAGGCACCAAAGATGACCCTCTAACCGGTTGTGATTGTATTGTCCTCTCTCAGGCCCTCTCTCGCAGTGGGTCGACCTAAACCCCTTTTCCTTCGGCCTATTTAGGTCTAGCCTCGCCGACCGGTTGCCGATGTGGCACCGATGGTCCCGTGACCTTCCTGCGCCAAAGGCTTCCACATGGTTCAATTCAACACCTTCCAGCAAAGGTCATGCGCACACAAATCCCCAAGCTCGTTGGCTTAAGAGGATCCAAGCGTGAGGCGGGTGAAAAGCGGCGTTGTCGACGTGTCACTCTGTGGTGCACACAAACTGCCTAGGCACCTAGTAAAGAAGGGTTTGGATTGGTAAGTATAAGTCCTTTCTCCGAAGGCATCCAGGCATCGAGGCTTGTACTTTCGGTCAGAGACTGACGTGCAATTTTGATTCCCTGGTTCGAATCGTGATGGTCCCAACAGGAGCGATTTAGGCTCCGCCAGCTGCAAACGATGCTGCCCGACGGGAGCTAAATACATCCATAGAAGTATACCGGCTTTCGGGCTGTGCCATGCAGCACCAATGAATGGCAAAATAAAGGCATGCGCGAGGAAGGGGGCTCATTGCCATCCCCGCCTCTTTTCTTTTTTTGTCATATATCACCGCAATGCACGGCTCAGAGCGGAAACTCAACACAGCAGCTTAGTGTCTAAGTACATCTTACAGTTGGTACTTTCGCACATCGGTCAAACTAGCCCATGCCAAGACTGAAAGGCCGGTAAGTAAGTGACATGACTCTGGCTGTAGCTCATACGCTGATGGATAGCCACATAGTTTGTTCTGTGAAGCCGCGCTTTTACAGAACATGCCGCTGGCCGCCCTGCCCGAGAAATGATGCGAGGTCCTAGGGCTACCCAGACTTCAACCTTCTTTGACTGGGATCAGTCGAACCTGATCCCTCAGAGTGAAAATGAGTCATGGATACAAAAAATGCTCCAACAAGATACAACTGAGACGCCCTTAAATCTATTCCTCGAGACCCCACTCCACTCTCCCAATATTCGCTACCATTACTGGGACGAGTTCCACGCCATCGAGCTGAACAAGGCCCTGAGGAAACTGCAGTCGGGGATTTTCGGAGACCCGAAGGCATCAAGGATT
Organism: Fusarium sp. M6JPR69; assembly: GCA_037576055.1. Taxonomy (NCBI): domain Eukaryota; kingdom Fungi; phylum Ascomycota; class Sordariomycetes; order Hypocreales; family Nectriaceae; genus Fusarium; species Fusarium sp. M6JPR69. The sequence continues at coordinate 7,670 of JBBEOF010005344.1, forward strand.
TGGCTTTACGACATCAACGGGCTCCAACCTCGCACATACAATGGCGTCATGTCAGCTCAAATGGCCCACCAGAGCCTTCAACTTAAGGTGAATGGTGTTCTCATAGTTCCGACTCCACTTGCTAATGACTGACGGAAGCGTTTCGGTGACAAACATGAGCCAGATGCTCATATAAGGCGACTGTGAGTGAACGGGATTCTGTTGACTGAGGTCTGGTTGGAAGGGTCTAACTGGATCAGTCACATCCCGAATCCTACTGCTGAATCTATGAGTGTACTCATATACGATGCCAAGAAATCAGATCTCTGTGTTCTCAGACCTTTTCTCTGGAATCACATTAGAGGTCACAAAAACTCGGCTTCAATCTCATTCAACTTTGAGGTTAGTGTGTTGTCAAGCCTTCCTGAAGGGCGGAGTTTATGTTTGGATTATTGACATGAATGATCTCGAGAACAGAACGGCGGACTGACTTTCTCGATAACGTTCCAAATTCCGTCCTTTGTACTCCACACAGTCGATGCAAACAAGCCCTTGCCCGAAGACCGTCGTCAAAAGACGGACAAGTCTCCATGGAGAAATTCGATTGATCTTTCCTTCCTTTCTACGGACCGTTCACGGAGCATCTACACTCTTCACGAGTCTCAGCACTCGTTTGCCGTTTACGGCCACAGAAAATGTACGTGGAAATCGGCATATCTTCACGACACATACTTCTACGAGAAAAACTCGGATAACGAAGATGCAATCGACTACTACGACGACGATGACACTGATTCTGAAGAGTGTACCGAAGAGTGTGCTGAAGAACAAGAATGGGATCCATCAATACTTGGCACCTTGGAAGCAAAGACAGTATCTCGGGAGCCGTGTGAGTACTTCCTCGTCGTTCTAAACGAACGTTGCAAACAGTGGCATGATGAGTGGATGAAAATATTCATCAAAATCCAAGAGGAGATCTTGAACTACGTAAGAACTTCCATCATTTCTTAGTTTGTCGGCGGCCCGTCATCTCAGCTAACCTTACCTTCAGTCCGAGAAACACAGTGCTAGCACAACAGCTGTAGCGCTTCCCATCTCCCGAGTCTCCGCCCAAGAAGCGCTAAAGCGGATAGAACGCAATCGCAAGTGGCTTAAACAAACCTTGGGATTGTTGGGATTGCTCCATCGCTCGCTGCATGGCATCATCGACTCCTGGGAAAACTTCAAAGATGACCTAGACCAGTTTCCTGTTAACCAACGGGTCTTTTCTGTGCAGAAACAGATCAGCAATGAGGTGAAGAAGATGAAAGGTCTTCATAAGGGTTTCGACAACCTAGAAGCCCAATGCGAACAATTCAGAAAGGACGTAAGTGATCGATGCTGTCTCTCTGTCCACTCTTGAGGAATCCGAATTGAGATTCCTGATATGAATGAGTTCATATCCCTCACGCCCTTGTCTTTCTATATGCAAAAGAACACCTCTTTTACAGCATGTCGTGGGTAGTAGGTGATACTAATAACTTCTGATAGCTAGAACTTGCCATTGGCGTGCAAAGCGGTCCCGTCATGGCTCTTCAATACTCGAACGTCACTTTTGTAAGTTAAGAATTGCTGACTTATTCATGCAAATAGCAACGCTGATTGTATCTACATACAGATGCAAGTCATAACACCGGTCGTTGTGTCAGCAGCACTTATTCAGGCACAAATAATCCCATTCGGCTCGCAATTGGTCTGGTTTCTTCTTTTGAATGGCGGGCTTTTCGCGCTCAACTGGCACATCGAGCCAGGTCTAAGCCCAATACCTTCAAGGTGGAGGGCTGGCTTCTATAACCTTTTCAAAGGCTCTGAACAGGGGCCTAGGTACAGTCGATCGACCAGGGAGTTAGATCATGAAATGGAGCCGTACCCGTCATTTGGGGCATTACGTGCTGACGAGGAGGACGTAGGTACTAGGTAGAATCGAGCATTTAATTTACTTATGGCTCTTGATGGAAATTTCCAGTCGGGAATAATGATATCGAAGCATTTTAGCGAGGCTGATAGTGAGCGTCTTAGTCGTGCTACCTAATTGTATGAATGAATTGTTGTCGAATCCCACCCAATTGGCCCATAACCCAATACGGATGACCTCGTTAGTGCCCAACCCACACTCGCTGTATCTATTTGATATGCTGTAATATTGCCTAGCAAGTCAAATATCTGCACATGGCGTCATCTGGTAGCAATTCGTGGCCACAGCTACCTCCGCGCCGCCGAGATATCAAATTAGAGATTGGTCGAGGCAGGGGCTGCGATGCTTTCCTCCAACATCGCAAAATTACAGATTGCCTTCACCAACGAGCTGGCCGAGCAGGTGCAATTCAGTCCAACTCGCTGATACGCTATCTATCTTATTTGCTTTTGGCACTTGATAGGGACGCATGAAGAATTGATAGGAACGTATGAGCCTTAAGGACTTCTAACTTAAGGAAGACGGCGGCAGCGAGTCAGAAATCTTGTACCAGGCCCAGAAACCGACCAACTACCTTCCTCCTCTCCACCGCAATCAGCACAAGAGCAATCGCCATCCACAAGAGCCGAGTTTCAGTCTGCCCTGAAGCTAGTAAGACTTCATCAGCACGCCTTTGCGGTTCAGACTTGAGTGATGGGGAACCCAAGCAGTCTCATCCCATTCTCAACCACTTGCCTAGCACAACGATACAACTCGAGGCGTGCCCGCCGAGCCCTAGGGGGGCCTTCTTCAGGCGACGAGCTTGGCCCAGCCTGGCTGGATGAGCCACCCTCTTCTTGGTCTTCGGCATCATCTTCATCAGGCTCTTGAAATTCCAGGGATTCGGCAAGCTGAGATATGTACATGAAAATAGTATGAGGCTCGAGTGACTTAAATGCTGTCGCTGTGACCTCAGGGTATCGGGCCAACGCACCCAGCAGTTCGGCAGTGACATCATCTTCGAACACAGAGGTGTCTGGAGAGACCGCCTCGATGTCGCCAGTTTGAAGCTCGGAAATCTGGGAGACAATTCGCGCATAAAACTGTTGCAAATTAAGGCTTGCTCCTTCATCCCCAGAGAACATGTGGCTGGGGTCAATGGTGTAGCCATGAGATCTCTTCTTAGTGGCGACCTCTCTGGAGAGTAGCGCACCGATAGCCAACTGGCTTCCATTGAGCTTCTTGGTAGGAATCAAGGCAGATAGCTGTTGCAAAGATTGGCTGCACTGATCGAGGATGTTGTTAAGCAGCAACGGACCGTTCAGGTGTCTCTCAAGCCCATGGATCTCACCAAAGCTAACATGGCGAATCTTCTCCTCCAGGTCAGCTCGTCCCATCAATTTCAGAGCGATAGAAAGCTGCTGGAAGTGAGAGCTTTGTCGGGAAGAGACGACGTAGATCATCTTGTCAAACTCATGAGCCTTGTATCGATCAATGACTGCACCAATATCGCGGAGCAGATATGTGGACGATCCATCGTGATTGCGGAGAACTTGAGCCGGTAAGCCCTTGCCAGCCTTTCCAGCATGTTTCGCAAAATCGAAGATCCATGAGCCCTCCTCATTCTCCTCCAGGATGCCTTCGGCCTTGAGTTTGCCTTCCACTTCAGACATTGTCTCAGCTTTGACTTGAGACTCACCAGAGTACTCATCAAAGCGGATACCCATACTTTCATATGACTTTTGCATATGATCGATAGTGAGGTGTCTGAATTGAGCCCACAGACGTACTGCATCTTCGGTCTGTGCTTCCAAATCTCGGAAGAAGGCGTCTCTTTCGGCAGAAAGACCATGGCCCTCAATCTCTGAGGAACTGCGGCCCTCATCCTTAGCCTTTCTGATCTCTTCCTGTTCGGGCTTGAACAGAGCCTTCATTTGTAAGTACACCTCAAGCATATGCTCGAGTGGCTTGCTCTTGAGAAGCTCTTCGGAGCCGAAGCGTTTGAAGCCGATGGCCAGCAAGGCAAGTTCTTTGCCCCAGTCTCCAAGGTAATTGAGTCTCACAACATCCCAGCCCATGCATTCATACATGTTTGCGATGAATGCTCCAATTAGGGTGCTTCGGAGGTGAGTGCCTTTGAACTCACTTCCGACATTTGGGGACGAGAACTCCACAATTACTTTCTTGTGGGCATCAGAGGCGTCTTTCAGGCCTTCCGATTTGTGTTGGCCATATGAAGACTTTCGGTCGTCAATGTATGGAAGGAGAAGCTTTGGCAGAGCCATTGAGGAAAAATAGAACCTGATTCGCGGCCCATCAGGATAGGGTGCCGTGAAGAAAGGCGACGGTGGTAGCTACATATTCTCGTCAACATTTGATTGCATCGCAGTGGTGGCTAGACATGGTAACACACTTTCTGGCTGACATCGATGGAGCTTTCGATAGGCGGCTTTGATTTGTCCATTAGCTTGAGCTTGGGCACGATGACTTCGAGGTCCGCCATGGAAGAATCGGCGATCGAGTCGTAGGCCGACGAGACGTCGCAATGGACGGCAGAAGCGATAAGATTGGCCAGATGCGACCGGAAAATGTCGAGTGGCTTAGCCAAAATGTCGGCCGCTGGGATTTCGGGCACTTCCGATTCCAGCCCAAGATTCGATAGCTGCGAGTCAGGCTCGTCCATGGTCATCGTGAGGCTTGCCATAGTGAGGCAACGTCCGGGTGACTGATTTGTAATTGCTCAGCCAGCTTTCCGGTGAGGCAATTCTGTTAGATTGTGATGTTGGAGGAAAGCATTACAGTGGGCTGGATCCCTCCTGGGCAAATATTCTGTCTGATATCTCAGCGGCACATCCGGCGAAGAGGAATGTTGGGCACAAATTGTTATCAGATGACACCACCTCCAGGAATTTGGACTGGCAAGGCGGCCCTACTACGCATCAAATAGACATAGCTGGCGTGGGTTGGGTATCAACGTTGGTCATGCGACTTTTGAGATGAGCCAATGGAGATCTGACAACAATTCCTGTATTTATAAATGTGGCAAGACTAAAGGCGCGCATTGTCACCCTCACTACATGTTTCGTCTCAGTCATTATCTACGGGAAATTCCCAATGGAAAGAGTTATAACTGAGAATGAGCCTCAATTCTATTTGCCTCTCTCCTCCTCGCCACGTGGTCCTAATGTCGTCCGGAATGGCTAGCACTGCCCCATTTCGAAAGACTCCCATGTCACACCCTCGACCTCCCTAAACGATTCACTATAGCGATCCTCCTCTGCAGGGCGCTTGAAAAGGTTGCGGATGTTTGCGCGCCACCGTACGGGTAGTGGGCTTAGGCCAGGTTCGATATGCCAGTCGAGTGTAAAAAGTCCAACGGTTAGAAGAATATACCTATACAACACGCCGAAGTCGGCTGGCATTTTATCCGCGGCTATAGCCGGTACAATTACAGTCATTCGCAAGTCGCCTCATATGTAGGCTGAGGGAAGCGTGTAACTAGGAGAAAGCCTTTGTATATCGAATGTGACGCATGAAAGTCAAAAACCCTCTATTGTAGAGGATGAATTCGTAGATATTATTTGAATTCGAATTCAAGCATGGGCGGAAAACCACTGGCGGGAGAATAACAACACTGAGGATCAATGACTTCGATTAGAAGGTGCTTGGTTCAATTGATCGAGTTATTTATTACTTGGCAGAACCCTATACAGATTGAGAGAACTGTTACGACATAGTAGAACGGGTTTAACATTAGTCGCGATGGAGAGATCTTAGCAAGCTGGCGGTGAGTGCCAGAATTTGCCCGGAGCCGTGATTGCCTCAATATTTGAGAGTGTCACGACGGTATTCAAGAGCGAGGACGTTGTCGAGCTGAAGGAAGGACGGGGCCAAAATGTAACGACAAGCTGCACGCAGTCTACGCATTAGTTTCTAAGACGCGGCATCAAGGTTTAGGGTTGCTATTGCATGAACTAAAAGCGGAATCAGGTCCTTGCGGGCGAAATGGCAAGTCATACATGCACTGCCCCGTACACTGCACCACTGTGTCTTAGTCTACCAAGTATTCAAGTCGGGAACGGGCCAAACTACCAGTTGGGGGTTATAGGGGCTGGCCAGTGAAAATGCGGGACGGGGTCCGGGGGTAAGACCGGATCGTCGACAGGGGACCCAAACTACCACTGCCAAACTACCAATTTCCCCCTGAGAGCCTCAGGGTTATCTTCGTCTTTCCTAACTAATCGCCGCAAAGCAGCCCACGACGACGAGAGAGGAGCAGGCCCTACCTACCGGAGAGAGGGTTTCCAGGGCAGTCAGCGAGACACCGTCGGATCATATATCCATCGCCACCATCGTCAGTCGCGGACAACGCTGGATATCAGGGTATCGCTTAGCCATAGCCCGGGCGCCGTATTTTGGTTCAGAGGATACACCAAAAACCAGCCGTCAAATCCGCGATCTTTGGTTAAACAAAACACCAAAGACACGGAGACGATACAACGTGATAGCCAAAGGCTTTGAGACTCAACAACAGACGTTAATGGCGCATACCATGAAGATTGCTAGTCTGGAGGAGGAACTGGCCCGTCTGAAGAGAGGGAAGAAGAGGAAGGCACTTCCGAATCCCAATAAACGGTTCATGACTCTTAGCGAGGCTCTAGCCTCTGGAGAAGCGATTACCGAAAAAGAAAGCGAAAGGGAGGGTGTTATGGCTAATTATAGCTCTTCGGGGGAGTCAGGGTCAGAATCAAAGGCTGCTTCGGTAATTTGTAGTAGTTTCAGCTGTGGTTATTGTGGTCTCCTCAGCTGTGGTTATGGTCTCAGCTATGGTTATTGTGGTCTCAGCTATGGTTGTGGTCTCAGCTGTGGTTAAAGTAGTTTCAGCCGTGGTTATTGTGGTCTCCCCAGCCGTAGTGGTCGTAGTCGTCTCCTCGGTTGTAGTCGTGGTGGCCTGGAGAGTTGGACAACAACACTTACGAACGCATGTCTCTGGTGTACACTCAAGGTTCAGTGCGAAGTACATGAACCAGTTTGTGCGACTGTCGATTACGGGCCCTGATTAAAACAAGTCGCAGCGCCAACTCCCGAAATCTTGATGCCAGCTGCCACGTAGATCGTCTTGTCGCAAAGCGACGCCGGCTTTGGGGCTTCGAAAGTATCGATAATCTTTTGGACTGGCACCCAACACCCAGTAGGGTTCTCCGTGCAGAAGCTATTGAAAGCCCAATTCCCAAGCCCATTGTTCTTTGTAATCAGAACATTATCGACCTGCAGGTGGATATCGTTGACTGTAGCGCCTGCAGCTGGGGTGATAGCGATGTGAAGACAGTTTTGTCCGAAATATGGTCCTGGTGGACAGCCTTCAATTGTATACTTGACTCCATTCGTAACATCCCGCCGATCGTCTCCATATTTGTCGCCGCACTGGAGATTGGTTTGGCTGGTCGAAGAGGAAACTTTTAAAGCGGGAGGGTTCTTCGCAACGCAGCAGGGAGACGAGTTGTCTGGGCATGTGTCACGGCATGAAAACGTCTTAATCCTCAGCTGAAGGGGCGACCGTAGCTGGAAATGAGCCGATTAGTTTTCCCCTTACATTTGGGATGAGTGTATGAAGTGCGTTCAACCAGACGAAATAAATGCCACATTCTGTTGAGGGCTCGTAACTCCCTAGCCAAGCGAAGGTTGTTAAGGCAGTGCTAAACGACGTTCATTGAATCTCAAAAGCTGGCTCGGGTCGTTAAACAACGGAACAAGAAGCGGCACACCAAAGCCTTGCGTGGTGGCATTCGGGATTATATCCAAGCCCACGAAGCGGTATTGATGTCCCATGTTATGCCGAATTCTAGATATCACACACGCTACAGCATCACGAACTCCACCACTAAGATGAGGGCGGACCACCGCCATTGCTATCGACCTCTGATGTCTCTGCTGCACCAGTGGTTATTGCATTTTGATAAATTTACACACCTTTCGTCCGTGCGCGGGTCCTTATCTCTTGTATTTTTCATCCTTATCAGTGTTCCTACCCGGGACGAAGGATCAAGACCCCACAGGGCGTCGATGGTGATGCCAGCACAGAGAGAGAGGTCGAGCGAAAACAACTTCGGACAAAGCCTTGGAAAGCCCCTGGCAAGGATTTCCCACGACGGTGTGGAAGGAAGTTTGATCATCAGTGGAGGACCGCTTCGTGACGCTCTTCTGAACGTCTTCGGGGACGGACAACTGCCTACTCCAACGACATGGTACCTGCAACCGGCCCGTGCACGCATGATGTCCCTGCAATTTCCCACGCAATGCGTTGTAATACCGTATACGGAGCACACTCAACTAATTCGTACAGAACTAATGCAGGATTATTCTCCAGTTTTCCACTTTTACCTCACTGTTACCTGTCATAACTAGTCCTGTACGAATGTGTTGAGTTTTTGCGGTACACACTTTTCGTCCTATGAGAGCAGCAACTCGGCTCCCAGTGTCAATCAGACATGCGAGCGGATTGGACTCATTTTCAGTAGGTACAAGAAGCGAACAAAACCCGCAAACGGTTGGGCTTACAGCAATGGCGCAAACGTTAATGGCTCTGCCCAGCAGTCTATTTCATAGAGTCATCATAATCTTTTACGAGCAATATAGGCGCAGCGCTGCAGTGGCACGACAAAGCACCGAACAGGGGACTCAACAAAGCCTGTTTTAGTATTGTCCACTTCCCCGGTGTCGCCATCTGTGCGTTCCAGGATCGTGACGTCCATGGCCATAGCGTGGTGACAAAGAGGGAAACCGTTTTTGGAGAAGGTCAGGTGACAAAACAGGGCACTCCGTCTCAAACGTCCACGTAACGGTCGGCCCGCGATGCCTCCGATCCACGGAGTAACACATCAATGCAGCGGTTCGTGAGGCCTACCTTCCTCAGACCTTCTAACGAGCATCTTGATCCTCACATCAAGCCTAAGGAACAAATTTAAAGAGAGATTTATTCCCAGGAGACATGAAGCACCATACAAGTTTTTCTTCCTTTCATTTTCGTCCTTGCCTGGCAGCGTGCACCTCTTCATGAGTGGCGCAGCTATTATGACACGATCCTTGACTCCTCCATTGATTGCTGCACCGATCGCTGGCTCTGAAAATGACGCTCTGTCATTGACTAAGGGTGCCAGAACAAGATGCTTCCAAGCCAGCGTCACCGTTTCCATGAGGATCAGTCGTCACAGAATCAGCAGCAATGGAAGATGTGGATACTTGTCATCAGGGGAGGCTTTGAAACGAGCATATGGAATCCTCATGTTCACAGACGGGAGCAACATGGTATACGCGATCAACATTGGGCGGAATAAACTAGTGACGCATCTGCAAATGATTTTGCTCATAACGAGGTGTCGCAAAAGATTCCGGTTTTCAATCGTCCACGAAATGCTGTTAGCGCTGCTCTTGTACACAATTCAGGCATTAGACGAGGAAGCATCGTCACTTCAGTTGTTGGAATGTGACAGCTTAGTGGCGGAGGCACGGATGATGAGACGCGACTTCACGTTGAAGCATAGGGATGAAAGGCACGGATCAAGTGCTATGGAAGATAGCAATTGTTCTAGACATAAGCAGTCCCGTCCTTACTCCGAGGCATCCTCCTTCTCATAATCCGCGGTTGAGACTTTTTTGAACTCCGGGTGCCTGCGCCTCCTTCTCCTATTTATCTCGCCCAAATGCTTTGACCATAAGATCCTCTACCTTTTCGATTGCTCGCTTGCCTTGAAGATTTGTGGGAGTTATTCATGCTGGGGTTTAAGTGATTTTCTATTATCTTTTTCCAACCTGGCATTTATGCCTTGCGCCGGCTGCTTCCTGGCAATTTGGTTTGTATAGGAAACTTCTTGCCGCTTGACAGCTGGCGACTAAAGTGGGCACCAGCAGGTAATTACCAGTTTGACCACCACGAGGGCTATTAAGAATATAGTAAGAGTATAGAACTGATATCTGCGACTTGATTAATACTGATGTTGCTTTATAACAATGTATGATTGTGAGATTATGCCCCTCGGAAGCGTCGACGTCACCTAAGGTGGTTTCCCCGGCGTTAAATATACTGAACTGAACTGAACTGCCCAACGGGAGGCTTGGACAGCTATACACTCGCTCCGGGCTAAAATACATCTTTATCTCCTCCATCTTAAACTTCGCCTGCCCCTCAAAATGTCTTTTCTTGGTACGGGCTGATAGTGCTGCGGTATGCGACGATGCCCCTCGCACACACAGAACAAGTAAAGCCGGCCAAAAGATAGATGTCAAAGTCAAAAGGAAACTGTGTTAGCCCCAGATGGGAACACCTCGATAAGCTGGGGAGTTGTAGCTGTGCAGGATGCGGAATGGGGGATTCAGGCCATTCGCAGAGCTACCTGTCCCGTGATCCGAATGACCTTGTGAATTATTTGGACAATGATCGAGTCGCCAATGCTGCTGATTCAAAATCCACAACTCTTGAAGCTGCATTTGAGATGAATGATTTGGTGGCCAAGCAGGGGAGGCTTCTTGTCCGTCAGACCTCGAGCGACGGCGTCGTGGCTGCCCATTGCATGGGCCTGGGCCAGGGACAGCAATTCCGGGTCGAGCGATGCTATAGCCACCAGCTGTTCGCTGATTAGGAGTAGAGCCCCTCGTGGGCTTACTTATCTCTTTGAGAGGTTGAGAGCCGGATCTAGCATGCCATGGCGTCTTTCCTGGGCTTTGCGGGCCCCTTGACTGCTCAGAGCACAGTCGAGAGTCCAGAGTCGTTGGTAACGGGCTATAAACCGGCCGGTTTAAGCTCTGCGTAGACTGATAGCTGTGAACTCTCTTTTGGCTGCTGTGCGACGAAAACGAGAATGGCGGTACAGGAGGGGCCTCGGAAGGGGGCGCCGATCGAGATCGACCCGATGATGGCACTCGAAGATTATTGATACTCCGGGTACGCACGCCCACTGATGACCTTGTCTTGCTCTTGTTAAGATGACCCAGCTCTATAACAGAGGGACTAAGAGGCCAATCTTCTGTAGTGGCGACGTTCGGTCTAGATTCCCGTGTCTCGTGGGGAAGAGGTCTAATTTGCTCCTTGCTTCTCCTTTCCATGGGATGCATTTTGGTAAGCATTTTCTTACGTATGGAAAACGGAGAGCTCTGATCTGCTGTTGTCGCCGTAAAGGCTTGGTCAAATGGGCTGCTGCCCATGCTTGGCAGAACATTACGTAGACCGCAGGTCCTAGCTTCATGAACCCGGATAGTGTCAGGGTGCGTCCCTGCGTGCTCGACGATCTTGCGGGTTCCACCTTTTCTCTCTGACACCGACTTCTTCGAAAGAAGCAAGTTAGTGGTGGCTTGGGAGAATAAATGTGATAATGAATGAAGAGACCGTTTTCGTGTTGTGCCCGACTTGAATGTACCATGCGGGGGTCGTGGTTGAGTGTCGTTGGCCAGACTAGTTTCTCCGTTTTGAAGCATATCAGTGCTTCCTGCGCTCAGAATGGTTCTTTGGATTCTTTTGCTTGATACAGCTCGGAGATCACGTCGATGAGGTGGAGTTGAGGGCCCTCTCTTGTGTTTTCGTGGCCTTCCTGGCGCGTGGCATGGAATAGCTGGGATGCACTGATCGATTGGGGGATCATCATGGATCTTGGGCGGGCCCTTCACCCTTCTTCCGCTGAAAAGTCGTTGCAGTTTTCCATTATGGTTCGCGTTGCCAATAACTTCTAGGTTAGGCGGATCTGGTTTGGCAGGATTGGCTATGGCTGGCTCTGAGCTAGGCATAGTTCTAGTTCGGGATGAACCAGAGTCGCGACTTATGCTAGTTCTCAATGTCGGAATGCGATTAATGGTGTTTTGAGCTAGCGAGGATAACGATGATCTACGACCTAGAATGGCCGGAACATTGTCTCTTGGCGGCGGAGGTGATAATTCGCTCTTGGATCGATCGTGTTTTCTCGTGTGCTTGCCGCATCCGGCGCTCGTCGGTTCGCAGTTTCCCAAGGTTCGACACTCGGGCACTTCTGATGTAGGTTTCTCTGATGACACATGGGTTTTGTCTGTAGCCAAGGGTTTCAAGCTGTGGAAGGGCTGAAGGACGACCTTGGGACTATAACTACTGTCGGCTTTGGAAAGTGCTTTTTGCGGCATCTCGAGCTTGAGGCGGTTTCTTTCCGAATTCGCTTTTGCACTTGGACCATCCCTAATATCCAATACTTCACCGGCTGAGTAGTCTAGCGTAGTACCGCCCTTTTCGAACAATTGATCCTCGCTCGCGTTATGTTTCGACGTAATCCGAAGAGGAGTAGTCGGCGAAGCGGCTTCAATTGGTGTAGTCAAATTGAGTTTCCTTGCGTCGTCACCTTGCTGGTGTAAAGGTCCGGTCTCTACCGCCTTCGTTGGCGATTTTATGTCGCAACTCGTCGCAGTTGCCCCAGCCAGGTCCGCAAGCTTGTGATCTGATTTCCTTGGTGCCATATTTAATCCCTCCTCATTTTGCACATCGTCGGGATCGCCGGTGGCTATCACCGAATGCGACTTAGACATTTCGAAATATCCCCGACTGGCCATACTTGTGGTCAGGGTTGGGCCGTAGCTTGTATTTTCTTCGTCATGAGGCGAAGGTGTAAATTCTGGTGCTCCATTTGTGATTCGCAGAGATCCAAACTTCATTCCGCCTAGTTGCTTGTATTCGGCTTCGCAGGGTTCTAGAGCGACTTGTGCAGATGGCACTGGCATTCGTCTTGTTGCAATTGATTCAATTGAATTGCGTCTGGATTGGCCAGGCGTTTGTAGAAGAGTATTAAGGAAGCTCGGCCTTGAGGACAGTATTCGAGTGGTCTGCTGGGGTCGAGTTGCAACTCCGGGGATTTGAATGATGGAACTTCGTCGCACTGGCATGTACAATGACGCTTCCGAATTTGGTCTGGTGACCGGGGTACTCGCGGAGTGGTGAGGATGGGAGCTTTTCCATGTGCTTTTCGTTACTTCTCGTTTTTCAGGGTGGCTCTCGGACCTAGCCATGCTAAGCTCATGCACAGTCCCTTGAATTACAAGACACCGGTGAACCTCATTGGAGCTTATGTCATAGTTGACAGGCACCCGCTTTCCACTAGTCTGAAGGCTAAATCAGAACGTTAGTACATTGTTCCATCGGTCCTTGGCTATGAACCCACCTCTCAGCGCGTGTCAGCGGCCTAGGAAAGCATTCCAGGCCAGGGTCGGCTTCCTTGGACTGATCGCTAGCTTCAGAGGCAGGAGCATTGATGCTGGAGCTCTGGACGCGTTGATCAAATCTGGATGACTTCGAGCCAATCACGCCGTTCAGTCGTTTTATATCTCTTCTGGAACCACCACAAGCGCCCGGTAACGCAGCCTTGGCCTGCTCACTCGGTACTACAACACTGGTACCAACTAGCGTTGACTCCCTCGAGGGCTGCTCTGCTGAAGCACCCAGCAGAGAACCAAAAAGGTAAGACGTGGAGAACCGGCCATGTTGGGGGACCGGGTGATCACCGACTGTCGATTGATAAGTGCCCACACGGGACATGGGTAGCGTAACTGGCTTGCGAGGTGTCTCAGAAGTGGTCTTATCCCCCATGAGGCCAGTGAGCCTCAGCTGGAGAAGAATTGCCGAAGCGAGGTGTACGAGTCAACGAGAGCGCTGGAGCTGGATCTCAAAGGGGAAAGGATGGAACTCCCTCGGCAAGCACGGGGTGGTAGTAGGATGGTGTTGACACCGCTAAGCCGGCAGATCTGTTCCCGCCCGTCACCGTCCGGTCTCTCAGGGGCTTCAGAAGACAAGAGAGAATCTTAGAGGATTGAAAACAGAGCAGAACAGAAAAGCGAAGAGAGAACGAGGGGAAAGTGGCTGGGCGTCGAATCGCGGTAGGGAAGACCGGGTTATGATCCATGCTTCCAAGGCAAGATGGGAGGAGGTGAGGTGAGGGGAGAGCAAGCGTAATTAACACGACAGCCACAACCGAGCATGGCGATCTTGGCTCCTCTCGCGAGGCTTGCATGTCTGGAACCGGTTTGACTTGGTGAAGGTAGGGAGGTGGGGAGGTGGGGAGGTAGAGCAGTAGGATTCTTGAACGCCGAAGTGCTGAGTACTCCGATGATGTGACTGTGATGTGTAAAACGAGAGGCAATAGTGTAAAGTTGACGATCTAAGACGCTAGCGCCAAACATGCACCTTGAAGATCGGGACCGGCGCTAATAGGAGATGAAGTGTCCCACTGGCCTACTGCTTCTAGAGGTCAAGGACACGGGAGATCAGCTGCAGCAAACTGAGACGAGTTGGACAGCCACCACCCAAGGGGTTTATTAGGACCCACAGAGGCGCCTCATGATGGGAGCACCCTCAAAAGGCGGCCTGATTACCCACGATAGATCTATCGATAATCTACCCTCCTATTAATTATCGCACGACGGTTCCCGTGACGTACCCACCCTAGGAGAAGATGTGGAGTGTTTCAGGCCTTTCATGTACAGGAGCCGGGCCAAGCTCTCGGGGCTTATCGTGAAGCAATAATACATATCGCTAGGTGCTAACGTGCCTTTGTTATGGATGCAGCTCAGAACTCCGTTTTCCTCGAGGAAATCCAATGAATGTTTTAACAATAATGGCAGTATCTAGGGACATGGTACCTAATACGAACCAAACACACCACATCCCGCCTCTATCACTTGATCAGCGGAGCAAACATTTAGAACCTCCGCAACGAAAATCCAAAGAATTGTAAAAAAAGTCAGTGCACTCGACGTCGCCCACCTTTCTTTGGGAGTATGGAAATTAAACTGTGTTTAAGTCTATTCCTCGGTTCTTAATACTGAATCTTATGATTCGAGATGCGGTATATATGTGGTTGGTTTCGATGAGCGCAAATCGTGCCAAAGCGAAGTTTTCAGACACGAGGAGAACCAATCCAAAGCAGTTAGGAAGGAAGCCTTGGATGGACCATTGACATTTGATGGGACAACCTCGACGTTTTTACAGAGTAACACTCGAGAAGACCTCATTTTGCAAGCTCCCGTTGACGTCATTCAAATAGGCAGCTATGCAAACTACACAACTTTGACAGGTATACATTGAGTGGCGCCGGGCTGCGGTCCCGTGGTGGCCCAGTCACAGCTTGACGGGCCAGCTTTCGCCGCATCTTACGAAGCGGGTCATGCGACGGATGTGAACGCACGGACCTCCAGGCTTGGAGACAACTCGCCTTCGCATCCTGGTGTGAGGTATGATAGCATGACTAAGTGGGACGCTGGGTTGTGCAGTCCAGCGTCTCAATATTGTTGTGGCCCCATCATGACACGACACAACTGAGGCCCATTATGCCTGGTAGGCCTTGGCAGAAAGGCCCTAAAACTAAATTATATGTATCTCCTTAATTCCTGTGTTAGTCTCGTTAGGCCTCTTGTGGATGTCACGCTCTATGTCTCTGTCCGAGTCGGCATTCTATCGCATGATCCTCGTTGGAGTAGTATTACTGCGGTTCAAGTCACGTTGAGGTCGGTACGATACTGCACGGGCTATTGGTCCCAAGTGGCTGGCGCCTTGACACCTTGCGCTGTGCACGCGAGCGCTGCTCGTAAGCCAAATGACGAAGGCCTGCTGGAGCAGCCAAATCTGCAACGATGACCTCCCACTGTCAATCATCAACAGGCAATGACGCAATTCGCCATAACCAAACAATCCGTCCCTGCTGAAGCATTGTTCTGGCACGGCGAACTGGTTACCCCATGGTTTCGGAGATTGCGGGGAGCGTCGATCGCAATCTCGGTGACCGCCACATGGCCCACAGATGCGGGGCGATCTCAACCAGGCAGCTAGCGCACGTTTGTTTCACCCCGGTCATACCCAACGTTAGTGGGTGTGCCGGCCGGGTGGACGGCTCCGATCCCGTTCTGATCGCAAATACGGCCACCGGACAGCCCCACACGAAGACCCAGGCGCAGTCTCTTGCTTTCTGCCACCACTCTCCGCCAACGCCCACGCGTCATTACAGGCGATGTGATTCGCTAACTAACCAACCACACTATCTCCGAGTCTCCGACCGCGTCATTCCCCTTTCTGCCTCGCACCATCCGCACTGAGCCGATCTTACACTCAGAGCGCACGAATGTCTTCGTCGAACGATGATACCCCATCAAATCGTAATCGAGCCGGTATCTGCGTCCACACTGAACAGCTTTCATCATGAGGACGAGAATTATCTCACCAAAGTCACTACAGCTTCAGGCAGGCTGCTCTGTTGCGATTCTGAAGGCTGGGGGCCGCTGAACCCCGGCCAGAATGACTTGACTCCCTGTTTTCTGAGCTCCTTGATACTTTTCGTTTCTGCCTTTGGCATTGCTGGCGGAGTGCCCACGCTATGGTGGCTATCCAGGAGAAAGAATGAGGAGGCGATTCGGACAGACTGGCGGTTCTGGGCGAGGTTGGTAAGCAATGGGCCTCCTTTCTCCCACATGAGTCAATTAAGCGTTTTACCGACACTCTCTGACGAACCCAGCCTATCATTGTTGCTATACTCTCCCTTACAGTTGCGCAAGTCGCCGTTCAAACGGCTAGACATCCTCATGTCTGGGTCAATGATATGAGAATATTGGCGTCTACGGCCCTCATTGCCTCTCTGCTCATCATCAGCTTCCTTCAATACCTTGAAAAGGCACGCCCCCGTAGCGTGGGAGCATTTGTTGCTTCGTACTGGGTGCTGCTGTTGCTTGCTTCTGGCGCACAACTGCACTCATCAGTTACCCGACGCGTGTACGAACAAGACCTTTCTGTTTTCATCGTTATTTGCATCAGTTTCGGGCTCGTCTACATCCAATTCCTGCTCACTTGGACACTCCCTAGACAAGCGGTCTATCAGCCACTGGAAAGCAGTGAAAACGAGTGCCCAAGCGAGCGTGCAACCATCATCTCAACCCTTACCTTTAACTGGATGACCCCGATGATGAGGCATGGCTACAAGCAGTACATAACCGAAGACGACCTTTGGGACCTAGCCAAGCAAGATACTGCCCGGGCCGCTGCCGACACCTTCCAAAGCGCCTGGGCTCACGAGCAAGCGTGTAAGGAGAAGCCGTCTTTGTGGGTTGCGTTGTTCCGTGGTTTTGGAGCAGCGTATGCTCAGAGTGCTTTGTTTAAGGCTGTTGCAGATATTCTTGCAATCCTGCAGCCACAACTCCTGCGGTTCTTCATCTCATTCGTGGATTCATATCGAAGTCAGCAGCCTCAGCCTCAGCCTTTCACCCTCGGTGCTGCCATCGCCTTGAGCATGTTCTTTGTCTCAGTAGGGCAGAGCCTGTGTCTTCACCAATGCTTCCAGCGCCTATCACAGACTGGAAT
>JBBEOF010005345.1:0-24800 GCA_037576055.1 Fusarium sp. M6JPR69
CCTTCCAAGAGAGCAAGGTCGGCACTTTTTAACGGGTTAATGTCCAGTGGCCGCGAACCATGCGCGTCAACGCGTCTGGCCCGTTCAAGCATGTTAAATTTGACTTAAACTCTATGGTGTCCAAGTCGTCATGCCGCGGGATTCATAAGGGAAAGTCAGGGAGCCAACCAATCAAATGACCACGGCCCCACTTTGACTTGAAATTGGATCAGGAGTGTCGTATTGAGAGCTTTCCTTCAGGTAAAAGAGGATTATGGAGAATTTACAGGGATTTTTAGCCAATGAAAGCGCGAAGCGTCCACTTTCAGTGAAAGTGGGAGGATCAATAGGGATGTAGGGTAGTGCAGGTGCTCAGATCGGCGGGACGACACTCCACTCGGCTTGTGGACTAGATATCCATCGTTCCCACGACAGAACACAGCCTACAGTATTCTCAGAAGCGAAGAAATGGTTGTGGAAGCAAAAGTTAGCACTTGTCATTGACGAGGTGAGCATGCTCGGGGGAGCCACTCTATTTCATGCCGACTGTCACTTCCGAGCTCTCCGTGACTGTCCTGATAAGCCATTTGGAGGCATTCCTGTTGTTCTCTTGATGGGCGATTTTTACCAATTCGCCCCCGTGCTCGAGACAAGTCTTTTGGTGGACCGAATGGTGGACCCAGCTTACATGACCTCCTTGGGACAAGCCACCATTGCTCACCATCGTGACCACAACCTCTGGCTGATGTTTAAGACCGTTATCCTTCTTGAGGAGCAAGTTCGCGCGCGAGACGATCCTCAGCTGGGCGCTCTTTTGGACAGAGTACGGGCTGGAACCCAGACGAATGAGGACCTTGACCTGCTCAACACCAGGCTCGTGGACCGCTCCCAAATCACCTTCAAGGCTGGCTTGCGCGCCATAACCCCGCTCAATCGCAACCGATGGAGCCTCAACATGGAAGCCTTGATAGATTGGGCCCGCTTTCACAGAAGGCATATCTCGATCTTCATCTCGACCCACACATGGCGCAGCCGGGCCTTATCCCAGCTGGAGGTAACCCAGACCATCGAGCAAGGCGACAACTCCAGCTGCAAGATCCCTGGGGTATTCTTCTACGCCCAGGGAGTGCCCGTAGTTGTCAACAAAAATACCTACACCGGCTTGAGAGTTGTGAACGGGGCCGAGTTTACGGCTGTGGACGTCATCCCAGATCCAAAGTTCCCGGGCTACTGTCTTGCGGACGATGTTACCATCCACTTCGGCCCGCCACTAGGCATACTGTTGGAGTCGCAAGACACAAAAGATCTAGCCATCCCGGCCCTCCCAACAGGCACCGTGCTCATCCGGCCCATCACGCATACCCTCGATCCAGCCAACTCTCACTACAGGTTCTTATCCGGGAAATGCACTTGGCGAGGACTACCTGTCGTCCCGGCCTTCGTTCTGACTGACTACAAAGCCCAAGGCAAAACGTTTATAGACGTTCTCTTGGAGCTGCGAGGAAATCGCATGACAAATGGGCAACCATCGAAGTGCGACTTCACCAGTCTCTATGTGCAACTATCCAGGTGCAGAACACTGCAAGGCATCAAACTGCTCAGTCCCGTACGGCCGCAGGATTTCCTCGGCAACAAGCCGGACCAAAGCATGATTGATGCCATGCGGAGACTGACGGACCTAGCAGTAGAAACAAGGCGATTGTTTGAAAGTCAACAAGATGCTCACATAGATCAGCGCGTGAGATGTATATAGCAGCACATACAAGACCCTATATCTCATAGGGCGACGGCACCGCTTGCCAATCATCCGGATCATTCTCGCCTCCGGTCCCCGGCCGTAACTTCTTCTGCTCTTTGCAGTAGTCTTTCCACCACTCCTCAAACGCTTGCCTATTATACATAGGTGTCGGTGCACCATCTCCCTCTCCAAAGAGATCCAAGATATGATCGCAATACATCCACACGCCTTCCAGATGTTGGGGTAGCAACGGCTTCTGATCTTTCCGCGCCACCAGCACCGTGCCGACGTAGGACTGCCAGCTCGGGGGCGCAAACCCGGATTCATGGTCGATGTTGAGATATGTGACCATTTGATAGTCGAGATCGGCCCGGTTTACAGAATGAGTGCCGACCCGGTGGAAGACTAATGGAACCTCGATGAGTCCTGGGATAGGAGGCACGGAGTTTGAGAAGATGGGGTGATCCGCCTCGATCATTGTCACAGACCAAGGCCCGAATCTGGCTCTCTCAACATCGCACCGGACAATGATGGCTTGGATGGGTCCTGGGGTGCTGCTTGTGACTGGCGCTGCTACGGCCGGTACACCTGATTGTGGGGCTGTTGGCATGGGAGCTCGGGGGGTAGAGACTGACGGAGGGGATGTTTCTGGCTCTGAATCCGTGTCCAGGTTATCCCATTTCGAGTAGTCAATAGTCATGGCGAATAATTTAATGCACTTTAATGCTACTCCCTGAGGAATACGTAGATTAAATCGAAAAGGTAAAGGAACACATACACGAAACAGCAATGCTGTCGAAAGCGGGGTTTGAGTAGCAAGCGCCTGTGCGCCGCGTTTAAAAGCGCGAATGGCGAGAGGCAGATCACACGCAGATCACACGCAGACGCCACCAACCCCTTGATCCAATCCACCAATCCCTGTAACCACAACACAGGCGGCTTCTCAAGGGCTCGGCTCGTTCCGAAAAGGCATTGGCGGACCCCGTAGGGGACCGGTCTCCTGTTATCAAATTGGAATTCATTATGCCTATATAGCTATCAACGCTAACATAATCCGCACGGGTCCCGTGAAATTTTATACGCACGGGTACCCGTGCGCCTATTGGGCTCCGTTTCATGAGGCCGTGAAGATCATGCCTACCCTGCGACAATCTGTTATGTAAGGGGCATATGTGGCCTTATTGAAAGCCCTCAAACCCACCGACCAGCAGCCTCTAGAGGATTAATTAAATGATCAATTGCTTCTATAGCATCAGCTCAATACACCGCTCTTTTCCCCTGCTCCAATGGACCTAATGGAGGCCTCTCTTTCCTTCCCTGAGGATATCCTCCCCCCTGAGGGCCACTATAGCTCACGGGAGGAGTTACGCATAGCAATCAACGCCTGGGCAGCGCCATGAGGCTATACCTTTGTGATCGGGAGATCTAGGAAGATGAAGAACGGCAGAAGTGAAGTTATCTTCCACTATGACCGCGGAGTAGGGCGCATACCTATAGCCGTAGCCTCGAAGTAGCGTCAGGCTAATAGCCGCCGCATAGGATACCTCTTCTTTGTCACTGCAAAGGAGAGCCTAGATAAGACTATATAGAGTCTAAGGTATTATCCTAGAGCTAGCTTTAATCGATATAACCACGAGCTAAGTATCAGCCAGCAGGCACATCCAGCACATCATCAACTATTAAGCCTAGAGGAATTAATAGTCTAAAGCTCTCCTATGCCGGCATTACCCCGAAGAAGATTAGATCCTTCTTATATATAAATTCTAATACGCTTACTATATGTTAAGATATCTATAATTATATTGCAGGGGGCAAGCGAGATCTTACTATGGGCCAAAGTAATATGTATGCCTTTGCTAATTAGTTCGAGAGCGAGGGCTTCTAGAGTTAAATTTGCCTTAATGAGACTAGCAGGGTTATAGTAGTTATATTTGCATATCCGCGGTTATTGGGATACCTTAAATTATATCCTAAAGTGCTTATTATAGACTATACCTATAAGACTAATATGTATAAGATGCCTCTTCTTGATATTATTGGTGTTAACTCCTGTTAGTGGTCCTTTTGTGTTGCATTTGTATTCCTTAGTGGCGAGGAAGAAGATAACTATACATAGGCCCTTAAATAGTTGCGGTTAATATATGAGCTTTATAGAATAACCCTTCTATTGTCACGGCCCATGCCGCGATCGAATGCGTGTCGCCACACGGCACGGATCAACGTATTCCGCTCACTCGGTGCGAGTGAGCGGGACCTACTTTCTCACTCCGGGCAAGTGAGAATGTAACACTATCTCACGATGGGCATCGTGAGATGCTCCCCAGACCCTACCTATAAAAAACCACACAACATCCCGTAGACAG
This sequence comes from Fusarium sp. M6JPR69, assembly GCA_037576055.1. Taxonomy (NCBI): domain Eukaryota; kingdom Fungi; phylum Ascomycota; class Sordariomycetes; order Hypocreales; family Nectriaceae; genus Fusarium; species Fusarium sp. M6JPR69. The sequence goes on from JBBEOF010005345.1 coordinate 4,081, forward strand.
ACACTCTCGCTACCTCAGCTTTCAATACAACCTGATTACTCAAGAATACTTCTTGACATTATCGGACGTGATTCGCCACCCTACGCTCAGTACTACGCCCCGTTACAACTGCCAACATAAACCAATTAGGTTACGGTTTACTACGTTGGGAACCTTGACCGTCACACTCTTTCGGCAAGCAAAATAAAAAAAGCTTCACCAAAACTCATCAACTTCACTTATACCAGAATTGGCCAAAGTAAATAGCTACTTAGAGGACAATGCCTCTATTGATTATAGAAATGATTGGAGTTAACGATTTTAGCTCTCTTAGGCTGTGTGGGGTAGGCGATCTATGCATGCTGTGCTTTGGAAATAGTGTTGGTTTAATCATCAAACTCCTCACCGCTCTTTCCCGTGTTTTTTGACCTTTATCTGCGACAAGGACGAGAAAATGCCTAGGTCGAGACCTCGATGGAAATATACAGAGGAAAACATGGCAGAGGCTATCTTGGATGTTACTGATGATGGCGTTTCACCTCCTCAAGCCGCTCAGAGACGGGGAGTGCCTCGAAGCACTCTAGTCGATAGACTTAACGGTCGCGGGGCCGTTAAAGAGCAGATCCACCCTCATCGACGCTTATCCAAGAACCAAGAGGATAGATTGGCTGCCTGGATACTCCGGCAGGAGTCCTTGGGCTACGCTCAGATTCGCGCCTGTGTCATGGGCCTGTTGAGACAGCAGGGCGAACATCCCGACTTAGGACGCAACTGGGTGATCAAGTTTATCAGTCGCCGCGCAGATCTAAAGACCAAGAGGTTCGACTCTTTCACACCCAAAGCGGTTCATTGGTACTTTGATATCAGGGAGGGCCAGTACGGCTGGATCAAGCCCGAAAACACCGTCAACGATGATGAAGGAGGTATTATGACTGGTTTCGGCAAGCATATACCTATATTCCTTGCCAGTGTTTGAAATTCGACCGACTAATTCTCTTTATTTAGGCCTGGATAGCCTGGTTGTTGGAAGCGCGGACCCGAAGCGGAAGGCATTTCTCAAAGGACCACAAACTCGGAATTGGACTTCATTTATCGAAGCCATCACTGCTGACGGCCGCGCTTTGATTCCAGGCATAATTTTCAAGGGGAAAGAACTGCAGAAACAGTGGTTTCTTGAAGAATTTAAGAAGATAGCTGACTGGTATTACATAACTTCGCCTAACGGATGGACTGACGACCACATTGGTGTTGTTGAATTGCGCAGTGATGCTGGGTGTGATTGATAAAATCAAGGTTGTTTTTTTGTTATTGTCATGGTGAGAGCTCCTTAGGGGTTTATATCCCATGAGATTCCATCTAGGACTTTTAACTTCCAATCTAGGACTTTGTGATGTGACCCTGAAGTGAGGGGGAAGCTCCCAATTATTCCAACAATTGGCGTTAAATGGCTTGAAAGAGTTTATCTACCCCAGACAATGCCAGCCGACGACTCTGATGCGAGACTGATCATTTTAGATGGTCATGGGAGCCACGCAACGGTATGTTCTTCGTTTACCTCGGTTCAAGATCACTACTGAGTGACGGAAGGATGAATGGATGGCCATGTGCTTTTTGAACAACGTTTATTGTTGCTATCTGCCAGCACACTGCTCTCATTGACTCCAACCACTTGACAATGGAGTATTCAATGCCTCCAAGGCCGCATATCGACGAGAGTTGGAAAAGTTCGCTTCATTGACTGATTCCACTCCAATGGATAAGGTCAACTTTATCAGGGTCTACGCCAAGGCTCGTCAAGTTGGCATGACTAAGAAGAACATACTCTCCGGCTGGAGGGTTACTGGGAACTGGCCGATCTCACGTACCAAGGCACTGAGGCATCCAGAAATCCAACAAGATAGGCCAAAGGGCAACCCAAGAGCAACCCCCGAACCCGCGCCGTATTTTGACTCGGACGATACACCACAAACGAGCCGTCAAATTCGTGATCTCGGGCTGAACAAAACACCAAAGACGCGGAGACGGTACAACGTGATAGCCAAGGGCTTTGAGGCTCAACAGCAGACAGTAGCGGCGCATACGCTGAGGATTTCTAGCCTAGAGGAAGAATTGGCTCGCTTGAAAAGAGGGAAGAAGAGGAAGGCGGTACCGAATCCTAACAAACGTTTTATCACTCTTGGGGAGACCCTATCCGGTGGAGAAGCTATAATAGAAGAGGAGACCCAAAACATGGCTGTTGGACTGGAATCGGTCTGTTCAAGCGAGCAGGAGTCAGAATCGGAGGCTGGCTCTCATCGAAGTCAGAGAGGAAACCATACCCCGCCAACTCACCACGCGATCAGGGCGGCTTGTCAAAAAGCCCAGGGTACAATAGATGAACCTACTCGTTATTTATAAAACGAAGATTTTGACGCATTTCTATCAATTTGGTCAAGTTCTATGTAAGTAAAGTTGGTGATTTTTGGTGGTGGCTTTTTTATTTTGCTTGCCGAAAGAGGGGTTGTGTCGAAAGAGGGGTTGTGTCGAAAGAGGAGTTGTGGATGGTACACCATACTGAACCGTTCCCCTCCAATTCGCGTCCAGGCCTCTGCCTGGTATTTAAGCTCGAATATCTCCAACTTCATCCTCATCCATTCGTTCTCAAGCCTCGCCGTGGTATTTTCACCCGAATCTCTGAACCAAAAGTCCCAAAGCCATTCAATCCCCTAATAACTTCTCCCCCTCACCTTCTAACTAAATCTGTACAATGGGAAAAGCTAAGAGTGAAGCAGACGCTCTCCGCCGGGGCTGTGAAAGAAGCGCGGCGAAAGAGAGTAAGATCGTGAATGGCGAGTTGGTCCAAAAGACGCTTCAGCCTGCGGTAGAGCGGAATTATGATAAGATGATGGAATTTTGGCTCGAGTAAGTGTGCTTATATTACTTCTATATCTCAATATTTGACTGACTTGTGAATAGGTACCAGAAGGCAGAGCCCAAGGCCTCAGCACATGACTTGAAGTCTCTGAAAGACTGTATGAGGAAGGTGGCCTATAGCATCAATGGCAAGGATGCTGAAGATCGTGAATATGATGTCCCTGGTTGGGAAACCGTGAGGAAGTACTGGAATACATTCACGGCAGCCTGGCAGCGAGCCAACCCCGTGGAGTCGATACCGCGTGGTATAGCGCGGTCCGTGACGGAGGCAAGTATCTCAACCTTAGTGTCTTACTGGAGCTCGGAAAATATTATCTTTATTGTTAGTTCATCAAGGGACCTCTTGCAGAAGAAATGGACATGCCAAAGCATAAAAGGCGTCGCAGATTTGCCACGAAAAATATCATGCTCAACTACGCGAGGCAGCTCTAGACGGCGGATTGGGTTGAACACGAACACCCAGCAACGCCTGCCGATGACTGGGGCCTCTTATTGGGAAATACCTACTCCTCTTCTCGAATTGGGAAGTATATCGAGTCTAGCTGCCGTGCGGGCACCGGCCGAGGCCTCTACTTCAAGGTGATGAAAGATGTTACGTTCGAGATGACAGCTAAGCACATGCTGATTGCCCCCCAGGACCTCACATTCGTGGCATTTATTAACGAGGCAGGGGTACCAGAGTTCGCTATCTAGCTCACCCGCGATGCCAAAAATATGACGTATACGCCTGACAAAAGGTAAGAACTCTTGCTCAGTTCTCGAATCCTTGTTCTGATCTTTAACACATGTCAGACCGCAACACACCTTATACGAAGGGATTGAGCCTGAACTGCTCTGCTTTAACCCCATGCTTCCTTTCCTAGCTAGGCTTCTTATATATAGAGCTTTTAGGGACTATAGCACTATTAATGACCTCCTCACGATCGTGCCACCGGAAGGTGAGATATGGGTAATATAATGGAAGGATTATCTCCTTGATACGCTATTCTTCAGAAGCTAATTAAGAGAGGATATTGAAACTGTAGGAGCCTTCAGCCATTGGCTGCGATCGTTGGGTCTACGGGCGGGATACCCAATACCGCCAAGACATCACGACATTCGGGCCGAGGGTCTCTACCTGATGAGTGCGTACAGATTGTTTCCCAAAATTTCTCCCCTGCTGACCCCCGGCTTGTTCAACAGATCAATTTGAATACGAAGCTACGCGGATGGTATATGCTGGATAAACCGATCCAACTGCACTTGCAATGTATTACTTGCCTCAAAACGGCGCAGATGGCCAGGCAGCCTACCACAGCTAGGAGAGGCGTACCCTAGTCCTTGACCTCTTTCGCGGAATCGCGTTAGACATGAACTCCGAGCCTTCAGTTGCTTGCGATGACGACGCCGAGGGCGAGTCCGTATCCTCTACCCCTAGAAGACGCGCCGCATCGTCGTATGGGTCCCTCCATTTCTTCAGTGTTGCCTCAGCCTTCCGCGACGCCGCGTCGAGTGAAGCTCCCTTGAGAGCTTCAGATCGGAGACTCAATAGGCCAAAGCTAGCTAGCTAAGCCATAGCCGTATAGGACACCTTATCGTCGGCCCAATCCCCGTTTGAAACTTCACCCACGTCCTCGTCCGGCACGCACGCATGGCAATACAGCGTCTACGGGTCGGCTCGGTCGATATAAAGGAATAACAAAGACTCGCCGGCAGCAATATAGCCATATACAACCTCATACCGTACCATATAGTCGAAGACCTGTGTCAATGCCATGGCAATTAGTGCTTCCGCCTTGTCCTATCCCCGTAGCTCAGCATCGCTCTGAGACTTGCTGCTATTGATCTACTCTATGACCTCCATAAACAGCTTCTCCTTCGCAACAGCCAGCTTTAGATACTCTAACGCAACCTTATGGGCTACTTTATAGTCGTAGATAAACGCTAGGCTCTCATCTCCGCCCAGGCGCGTACAGATACCCGCTCCGTCAGGTTTTATCGGCGGAGGCTTAACTCTTTGCTCGGATGCTACTCGTTTGTTCGGTCTGGTCCGCCGCCGTTGCCCCTGCCTTTTATCACTCGGGTCCTCCTCCCTAGCCAGATTACCATCGCTCGGTTATATGAAATCCCGTATATTATTGCTGGATCATAGCCCTATACACCGATATTCCTTGCGCATCTCCTCTTCGTCCCAGACGGGACGCAGAATTTCCTAGATAGGATCTTCCATAGCAAGCTTCTCAAAGTAATCGACGGTATTCTCGTTGCCTACCCGTTTGCGGTGGATCGTCGTTCCTAGATCTCTGGTCGTACTCTCTTAATAGAAGAGCCGCCTCTTCCCACAGACCGTCCTAATTGCCTCAAAATGATATTATCGCTAGGTATTGGTATAGCTAGTCCAGGGACGAAGCCACTTAGGGTAGTATTTACCCTCAACCTTCGTAAATCCCGTCGATGACTTGGATTTATCGGCGAGCCCGAGTTTCTCGTAGAGGTAGAAGTGGTAGTTATATAGATATTCTTCCAGTATCGTCCTCTGGTTCTTGCGTCGCTCTACCTACTCTCGTGCCTTTGCCTCCTTTTTTTCGCGTCGCTCCGCCTGCTCTCGTGCCTTTGCCTCTTCTTTCTCGAACACAATTCCTCCTAACTAGCTGTCTTTCAAGTCCCGGGACTCTCGTCAGGACCAGTCATGTTGAACTCGGGGAGGTAAAACCTTGCAGTAACCGGCCGGGACCTCGACCGAACAAGACAAGACTTCCTTGCCAATAGGTCCTCGCGCAGCTCCGCCTCTTTCTGGAATGATGACACAACCGCCTCCAGCGGCTCCTCTCTCCCGGGCCGCTCCAGTCGACGACGGCGTCCGGCGGTCCAGTCCGCACCGGAGAGCTCTGAGTCTCCATCAAGCAGACTGAGAAGGTCGAAGGGCAGATCTCCTGCGATTGATTGAAGTGAATCGGGCTTCAGGGTAGCGAGAAGGTGGAAGCAGGAGCATCTAGACTCGTCCTTGGCATTGAGAAGCGCAGCAAGTTTGTCGCGACCAAGCAAACCGTGCCCAACCCTGACCAGGATATCAAAATTGGATACTTGGCCGTGGCCGATGCTGGTAAAAAATGCTGTCCGCCCTAAGGCGTCTGTCGCCCCGAGGTTGGGCCGACTATTGAGTATTCGGAATAGAATCTTCGTTCCTGACTGGCAAGAAGCGAAGTGTAGGGGAGTCTGGCCCGTAGCGTCTTTCTCTTCGAGCAAATGGCCGGCAACACCCAAGACGTACTCCACCATCTCGTCACTCCCCGAGGCGACGGCAAGATGTAGCGCGCTACACCCATCCGCGGCCGATGCGTTGACGTTGGAGCCCTTCTTTTCGAACCACTCCGCCGCAACCGCATTGTTCTGTAAGACAGCGAGCAAGAAAGGTGTCAAGCCAAACTCGTCCCGGCTCTCAATATCGAGCCGCAAGTTCCTCAAAAGAAGCTCAAGGATAAGCCGTTGGTGGTTGGGCTGGTCCATTTTCGCCTCCTCTGGATCGTCCCTGACCTCGTTTTCGTCCAGGTACACCCACATCTTGTCGTGGGAAAAGTACCCCTTCCCGAGAGCAGCGAGGTGCAGAAGCGACGGCGCTCCCTCGCCAGTGTGGAACCTGCGCTCATACTCTGGCCCGCAGAGCGTTGCCACGAACATGGGCCGGATCAGCAACACCGAACTCTGCAGCGCGTCGAGCGAGCCCATACAGGGCCGTGCCGGGTCGACTCCGTACCGCAGCAGGGCGAGGAAAGTAAGCCAGCAGTTCTCGACGATGGAGAAGTAGATGGGGCTCGCGCCCCTAGGGTGCGCCCCGTACGTCTGGTAAGCCTGGAGGTCCAGGTTCAGATTCTCATTGTCCCCGAACAACTTGTAGATTTTTCGGTAGTGCTCGATGAGCAGCCAATTGCTCGACTCCAGCCACAAAAGCTGGTCATTAATCCGCTTCAGCTGCGACCAAAAGTCAATCGCCTTATAGTGGCCGTCCCCGCAGATGTGGCGAATGAAGTCTCTCTCGGCGATGGCCGCCAGGTCGGCGCCGCCGGCCAGAAGGGAGATGGCGCGGTGGGTGCGTCCCTGCTCAAGGACCTCCTGGATGGGGTTGCGACCGCTGTCGAGCTTCCGGTTGATGTCCAAATTGTGCTTGGTCGTGAGATGCTTCATCAGCCGCGTGAGGCCGTGCTCGGCGCAGATGCGCAGAAGATTGTTCAGGGCCTTTTCCCGCTTCGCCATGCCTGATATCATGTTGGCGCGCATTTGCTCATCCCCCCCGGGACCGTTGTACATGCCTATCATCATGAATAAAATCGAGTCTATGTCCTCGTTGTCCAGGCGGAGTTCCTCTGGCAGCGCGCCGGATTCCTGTAGCACCTCAAAGGCGGCCGGTTCGTCACTGAGCAGTGTGTTCACCCAGTTTCCTCGAAGCTCCGGAACGGCGTGGCCGACCTCTGGCTGGCGTAAGATTGGATCGGTGCGATTGCTCTCCTTGATGCGCTGGTGGTTAATGTAGGCAGACGACGAGATCCTGAGGAATCGAGTGACCGAGTTCCAGTCCTCGAACGTGTACAGAGCTAAGGCGAGGCGGTCCTCAAACGAAGCCCGCGACAGCGTTGTGCGAGATTCCGTCTCGCTGTCCATATGGCTGCTGAACATCTTGAGAGACCACTTGAGTTCTTTCTCCGGATCAAGGGGCATGTCACGGAACCAGTCCCTCTTGTAGTAGCAAGTCATGTAGATGGATCGGTAGGCGTCACCCAGCCTGGTATTCTCCGTCATCTCGATACCCTTGGTCGCGTACTTCTTGGAGAGCGCCAAGTCCACCGGGACTCCGTAGCCCACTCCGTAGATCCCGTGCAGCATCAAAGTTGCTGCCACAGAGCCTGCGGGGCCGTCTGCGTCCTTGTGTAGTTCTTGGAGAAGAGAGGCGTGCATCTCCGGCGTCAGGGTTTGGAGGATCCTCGCGGAGGCAAACGTACCCCGGAATCGGAACTGAATGGGATGTCAGTCTCTCTCTAATGGCAAAGGCAAGGCAGCGCACCGCCCATTCTTGCCATCCCTGTCTCTCGCCCGGGCGTTTCCCATTAACAAAAAGGCGATCCTGGCAGGCGTATATCTTAGCGGGCTTGCGATTGCGGGATATTCTATAGGCGTGAGCTCAGAGCACCTTCAATGGTGAGGCAGTACCTACTCGACCATGGGTAACGCTGCCGAAGCCCCGAGCCTTACGTCGGGCGGTCTGAGCATATTCATGACGACAACGGGAGCCATTACGGGGAGATAGCCAGCACAATATGCCATCTCTCCGTCGGCGGTTTTCAAGCGCCATGCCGCCTTGGTGGAGTTAGCCTCGTCGAAACTTCCAAGGATCGGGTTCGGTGTTGGATACTCACCCGCCCCTCGTTCCTAAACAGCAGCTCGTCGAAGATGACCTGGGCCTTGAAAAGAGGATCTCTCTTGATCTTCTCGATCATCAAGCGATAGGAGAATTCGTGGACCGGTAGCTCGTCCTCCAGCTCAGCGTAAAAGCTGTTAGTGTCGTCCTGCGTCGCAATGACCATCCTCAAGCTGTCCAGGAACCAGGTTCTGTACTTCCTCTGCACCTCCCCATTCAGCTTTCCCTCCCGGAATGACTGCCGGTTCTTCTCCCACTCCGGCCCGCTCGTCGGGCCTAGCGGCAGCGTGCTGCTCAGGACATACCAGATGATGAGCCCGCACGAGTACATGTCCCGCTGGGTCATCCGTGCAAACGGCCTGACGTCGTCGGGGGCCTCGGGCATGCACTCGGGCGCGTTCCAGTACTCGGTCCCACCGGCGGTGTCCGGCGCCAGCCCTCGATGCTCGTGAACGTCTTCGCAGAACCCAAAGTCGGAGATCTTGGCGACGGCGGGCATCTTCTCGTCCAGAACGCCGGCGGTTTGCCGGCGGAACAGGAGGATGTTCTCGGGCTTCAGGTCGCCGTGCACGATCTTCTCCTCGTGGATTGCCGTAAGGCCGGAGACGATATCCGATATCATCCAAGCCTTGGAGTCGAAGTCCCGGGGATCAACCTGCTGCATGTACTGCTCCAGCGTCGAACACCCCGGCGTGGCGAGGTCCATGATGAGGACGGGGACCAGCTCGCCATCTTCGCCTGTCTCCCAGGTGAAGGCGAGCAGCTTGGCTATGTTCTCGTGGCCCTTGAGGAAAACGTCGGACATGACCCTGATCTCCATCTCGAGACTCGCCAGCACTACCTTCAGATCTCGCTTCTGTCTGGTCTCGTTGTGGAACGGGCGGATCCGCTTGAGGGCCACGGCCTTGCCATTGACGGTACCCTTGAACACGATCATGTTGGCGCCAGCTCCGATCAGCTCCGAGTACTGAACCCGCTTGTTGTCGACAATCTTGACGCCGTACTCCATCGCCGCAAGGACCAGTTGGTAGGTGCCAGCCCAGCTAAAGTTGTCGCCAAGACTGGGTTCTTGGCTGAATTGTTGCGAGAGATCGCTCCAGTGCTCCAGATTGAGAAGACTGTTCGTGGCACCAGAAGCCCCTGATGGAAGTGGATACCCTGACGCCTCTGGAGTATCGTTGCTAGGTGGCGCTGGACCTGAAGGCTGCGTGTCATCGCCTTCCGTGGTATCTGCGGCTGCCCTGTCATGAACCAAGCGCGGTTGATCATCATGGCTGACTCGTGCGACTCCAGAGTCGTCTGTCCGCAGTTGAGGAAGCTCCGAAGGTGGATGAAAGCCGAAGAAAGCTCGACCCCAAGAGCTGTCTAAGGAGAGACGTCGACGAGGCTCAGGAGACGATCTGCCCGAGGACGTGGATCCTGGGTCTTTTTGGATTCGTCGAAGCGACATCTTGAAAGACCACTGAAGGCAGATATGTGGTTCAACGAGGAAGTGCCCAGAGCAGACGGGGAACGTCGAAAATTTCCAAGTGGAACAGGGCTGTACTTGTACATTTGCGAAATTACCATTTCTCAGCCGCAACTGTCAAGGACGAACTATTGAAATGCAACCGGCGCTGAATTTGGTATAAAAAATAGAAAACGGCTAGACCGCGCACTGCGTCTGCCCAATCGCCTAATGGCAACCCCGCCTACGTATCGCACATGTCATGTGCCCATCCAGCTAGACACGCAACCACACGGTGTGGTTGACGGACGCGTGCCTATTCTCCTCAATCACATTGTCCTCAATCACATTGTCGACACACACTGTGCTTCTGGCAAGGGTTGATCCTCCTGCGCCAGGCAACTGCATGCACATCGACGCACACACCGCCTTCCACAGCCTCCTGCTACCGCCGCCACCGAGGATCTTGGAACAGAACGGGCTAGAAGTCACGTTACCTCAAGGCCTCGCCCCTGCAGCTGCTGCTGCTTCCTCTCAATCCATGCATCTTCAGCCTGGTTCTTTCCCTTCCTCAACAATAGCGGTATCGATGTCAACCCGTTTTCTCGCCGCACCCGCCCGCTCTGTGTTGCTTCCAGACGACGAGGGCCAGGCAGGAGCTTAGTACCTTAAGCCCAATGGACGTTTTCCAGACAATAAGCACCGGAGCTACCATCATCTACAAATTCGTCGACTCGTACGCCTCCGCATCCGACCAGTGGCGGTCCCTCGCCACGAGGCTGAAATGGGACCTTCGAGTGATCGGCCAGTTCATACAGTACTACGAGAAACGCATCAAAGGGGACGGTTCCCTGTCTCCCGAGGATGCTGAGCTCCTCGACAGCAGCGCCGCCTACCTGAGCGGGCTCGCGGCCAGAATCACCAGCATCGCACAGCGTCTCGAGTCCAAAAGCCGGTTCCGGAGGGAGCTGAACAAGGCGCTGTGGTGGCATCGCGAGGACGAGGTCCGCGAGCTGGAGGAAGAGCTCTTCGAGTGGACGACAAGGTTGGATCTGCGGCTCGTCGGCCTGCCGAGCGGGCTCAAGACAGCGATCAAACTCGACGGCCAGGCGACCAGCAACACACCCAACTTTGCCGCTAGCCGGCACATCGAGAGCCTCAAGGCCGTGACTGAGAAAGCTGGGCAGGCCGTGGTGGCCAACAATATCTTCCACGAGGGCGTTGACGACTTCATCAAGAGCATCGACCCGAGGAACCACGAGAGAGTTCAAGCCGTCGGGGACGCAGGCAGGCAGGTCCTCGTCGAGCGCCGGTTCCACAGGCACCCAAAGGAGTCGGCCGAATGGAAAGAGCTGAAGGCCGGGCTTGTCCGCCTCGCTAGCGCGCTGAACTGCCTCGACGGCACAACCGTGAGTCTGCTACGCTGCAACCATCTCTTCCAAGACTCCCGAGATCCCCTGGCGCCAAACTTCTCCCTCGTCAACTCCGTTCCCTTCCCAGTAAGATCCAAGTGCCCGGTCCTAAAGTCCCTGATCACCAGGACGCAGGGCAGGGTCCGGCTGCCGGCGAACCACTCGCTCAGCGAGCGGTACGGGCTAGCCCAGTCCCTTGCAACGGCCGTCTTCTTTCTCCACAGCGTGGGCTTCTTACACCACAACGTCACCTCACACAACGTCTTGATGCTATACAGACTAGGGGCGCCGTCCCAGAAGCAGTTCCCTTACTCCCTCGGCACTCCGTTCCTGGTTGGCTTCGAGGCGGTCAAGGAGTTCCACACCTTGAGCGATCTGCGAGAGGCATCCGACCCGGACATCCTCTACCAGCATCCTGACCGGCTGCTCGAGACGGGGCGGCCGAAGTATGGACCGGTGCACGACATATATAGCCTTGGCATGGTGATGCTTGAGGTGGGCATATGGCGGCCTCTAGAGCGATACACAGCGGATCTTTTGGATCTCGCAAAAAGAGGCACAACGATTTCAGAGCTCATCAGGTTGGTCGACGTCTCCATGGGTGCCAGGTTCAGGAAGGTAGTCGAGTGGTGTTTGAACTTGGAGACGAGCTCACAGGTCGATCCGATTCGCCTGTCGAGAGAGGTACTCGAGCCGTTAGAAGAGATGGCATCGTCTTTGAGGTGATCCGGTCCTCTTGGCCATCGGGTGATATGAGAGTGCTGTGGTGTATCTGGCACTGGCTATAGATGATATCTGTCTGGGCGATAGCGTGGTCAGCGCTCCTCGAGATGGGAAGAGTGGCATGCTCTAGTATAACTTTAGTAATCGCTGTTGTGATTAGAGCCCCACTTGCCGTCTGGCCTTATTACTCCGTACCCCAGAGAGTGATCTATAATAATGATCTATAACACTAAGAGCTATCAGGCTGTAATAACGAAGCAAAGGTCTCCCCTCCCGGATCTAATGTCTTGTTAGGATGCACGTCTTGAGCAACACAAAGAGGGTCGTTTGATCACTGACCACCGCTCAGGCCCCCCTCAAACATAGCACGGTCCTCGCAACCCCCCAGTAAGCCAGCCCAGCTCGACCAAAGCAAGGTGCAGTTCGGACGGTAAAAGTATATGACTGTTTTGGTGTTGCTGCAGGTTTGAGCATCAGGCAGCAATGGGTCAATGCATTTCTGGCAACTTTGGCTAAGAAAATATCGCATCTTGCCGGTTTTATCCGCCGTGGCTTCTGGCGGCAAACAAGCAACCGATAGGTCTTCGTATCGTGTGAGGTAAGACAGGAAGCTCGGTTACAACCAATACCTGCAATCCGGCAGCAAGCTTTTTCCTGTAAGGGCGAATAGATAACGCAGATCATCTAGTCAGCTCTAAGCGATCTGCGCGGAGCGGAGCGAGCGGTCTGCCCTACTCCAATTTGATGCTGACAGGGTGTGCGGGGCAGGCGCTGCAACCTTCAGTCTGTGTCGCCCTTAAACTGAGGCAGGATACCACAGCCCAATGATTCCCAATCCGGTCGCACTTGCTGCCGAGTCGATGGTTTCGCTGCCGAGTCGATGGTTTCTCCCCTCACTGCTCCGCCGCGATTTTTCATGTACCTTCTTCTTTTAAGGCAACGGCGTCTTGCCCCTCTCGCACTGGCAAGTGACCCTCCAAGCCGAATAAACGCCGTCTTGGCTTTAGGTTGCTCACCTCTACATTTGTCTGCTGATCAAGCGCCACCGAAGGTCTAATCAGCATGTGTCCCCGCCACGGCTTGATCAGCTACCTGCAATTGGGCACCTATCTGGCGCGTGCTCATATCCGCCCTGGTTGCAAGACTCAACCCCTACGATGGGGTTGTTGTGGCTGCAGCCGGTCAAACAAGCCGTGTAGAGGGTCTCTGACAAGGGTTTCCATCATGGCCAAAAACGGCAATAGATCGACGGAGTTTTCTCTTTCCCCGGGAAGAGACAACGTAGATCATCTCATCAAGGTCCATGGTCCCCGACCTTTGGAAAGTAGCTAAAGGGCACTTGAGCGATGGTACGAATGTGAGGGCAATGACCTCCAAACCAAGGCCGTTTCTGACTTTTGGCTTTTAAGTGGAAACAAGATGCGTCGTCCCGTAATTTCTCTTCCATTATAAAAATCGAGCCCATCAAGCTGCTCCCCATTTGCGGCGACAGGGAATCAGTATGGGGGGGCATGGAAACTGGGGAATACGGTTGCACATTACCATGCAGTACCCACCTGCCGTACGCACCCACCAACCGTACAGCAAAAAAAAATCTCCCCATGCAAACTGCCATTTTTCAAACCCCTCACAAAGAGTCGCCAAAAATACGAAAAACAAATTGATTCCTATTTTTCAGTTTAGAATCGAATGTATTTTAATATTCTCTTGGTCTTTTGACTTCACGCCCTGCGCGTGTGCGTACCACAGTTAACTCTTCCTCCTCCGAATTTGACCTCTCATCTTCTTCCATCCCTCCCACCTCGATCACATCCTTAACAGCATCCGCCCCTTCAATTACTTCATTTGGCCCAGAAATAGTCTCATCAGCCACTAGAGTCTCCGCCAATGTCATGAACCTTTTGTTAGGATTCGGTATTGCCTTTCTCTTCTTGCCTCTACTCAACCGGCCAACTTCCTCCTCTAGACTAGCTATTCTGGTGCTTAGAGAGGCGATCTTTGACTCTTGAGCTTCAAACCCTCTCGATATCACAGAATAGCGCCTTCTTGTTGACGGACTCTTGTTCTTCCCCAGATCTCGGATGTGGCGGCTGGTCTTTGGCGTATTATCAGAGTCGACTTGCCCGTCTCGGTGGCCGTCCGACCCGGGCGTCGTTTCCTTCTTGTCCGGCTGGATCTCAGGATGTATGAGCGCTTTCCGCCGTGAAATCGGCCAGTTTCCAGTCACCCTCCAGCCTGAGAGGATATTTTTCTTCGTCATACCCACTTCCCTGGCCTTGGCATAGGCCTTGATGAAGTTGACCTTGTCCACCGGCGCAGAATCGGTCAGGCTTGTCAGCTTTTGGAGCTCTTTGCGATAGGCAGCCTTGGATGCATTGAATGGGCTATTATCAAGTGGTTTTAGACCGTGAGAGCAGTGAGCGGGCAGGTAACAGCAATATACGTTGTTCAAAAAGCACGTAGCCATCCACTCATCCTGGATTTGGAGTCAGCGATATTTTTGGCTCCCAAGATTCAGAACAGACAGATACTAACAGATACATGGCTTCGATGACCATCTAGTATGATAAGCCTCGCATCAGACTCATCTTCCGGTTGCGTTTGAGGCAGATAGACCTCCTTGAGCCACTCGACTGCGATATGGTTGTCTGTCCAGCCGTTGTCGGACGTGATATAATACCAGTCGGCGATCTTTCTGAACTCATCGATAAACCATTGCTGCTGAAGTTCTTTGCCCTTGAAGATAATCCCCGGCTTCAGAAGACGGCCAGTTGCAGTGACGGCTTCGAGAAAGCTAGTCCAAGTGCGGGACTGCGAGCCCTTGAGGAAGGCCTTCCTCCTGTGCTCGCTACTGCCAATGACTAAGGAATCTAAGCCTAAATTCGCAATGGATTAGTTAGATTCATGGTCAGAATGACAAATACTCACCAAATCCAGCCATGATACCGCCCTCGTCAACATTAACCGTGTTCTCCGGCTTGATCCAGCCATATTCGCTCTCTCGGATATCAAAGTACCAATTGACGGCCATTGGGGTAGAAGAATTGAACCTCGATGCCTCCTGACGTTTTCCTACCTTCGTCTTGATATTGGGATGGCGTTTAATGAACCTGGCTACCCGGTGTACACCGATAGGCCTTTCCCGACCTTGCTGTCTCAACAGGGCAGCTACGGTGGCGCGAACTTGACTGTGAGACGGAGCATAGTCCAAGGCCTCTTGTCGAAGTATCCAGGTAACCAATCTGGACTCCTCCGACTTGGATAAAAGCTGAGTAGGCTGAGTGACCTCGGATCTTGACGGTAGGCCTCTTAATCGGTCGGAGAGAGTGGTCGGAGGCACGCCATTCTTCTGGGCGGCCTGGTTCTGGGAGAGGCCATTTTCTGTGACATCTAGCATGGCCTGAATAACATCGTCCTCCGTATAAGATGATTGAGGCATGTTTGAGGCGACCAAGGAAGGATGGGGAAGAGAAAACTTTGGATGAAGCTTCGGGGAGGCTGGTTGATGAGGGAGGCATTTTGAGACATTTTACATTACTGCCGTGCGACCATACCGCATGCGTCACTGGAGAAACAATGTTTAGAATATTAAATTCCATGCAATTCTTAATACAATAGATATTTTCTTATGAAAATATCTTTCCTTTTGATAAAGCACTGTGTAAGTGAGATTGGGCATTTTGTATGGGGAAATATTTTTTTTGGCTGTACGATAGGTGGGTGGGTACGTACGGCAGGTGGGTACTGCATGGTATTCCCCCATATCTAAGGAGCGACGAAGGTTGGTCTCTTATACCTGTGTTCAATCTGTTGATCTCATAGGCAGCAGGCTGCTGCCTGATGCTAGTTGAGGTCGTTCACGTTCATCGTGAACTTGTTCACGATGATCGTGATCCTTGCCTAATTTTGGCCTCATTCCAACAACCTGATCTTGACAAGTTTCCTCCAATAGTAAGTGAAGGTCTCCGGAGCTTGACAGGATCCAGAACAAGACAGACCTGCGGGGCCAACATCCAATCATATTCAATGGGAGTTATATTTGTCTCAGCCTCAACGCTAACCATCGAACCTTAATCTCATGCAGGCAGGCTAGAAAGATGTGCCGTGGGCCGACACCCCGACCTAGATGACCGCAGATGCCTGGCAGTGGACTGGGTGTGCGTTGGTAGGTGCCAGACAACCCTAAAAATACCGCTGGAGAAGAAGCGCAGGAGTAATTTAACTGTCGCCAAGACTCGTGCTGGGTTTAATTCAGTCTCTCCTTCACCAGGCAGCAATGTGGCATCATCTTTGCGGTATTTTCGGAAACCTCGTGTGCCACACATTGCTCTCCCTGACTGCTCCTTGCGCCCGTCTCCTTTTAAAAAAAAATTCAGCAGCCAATAAAACCACCGCACTTGTTCCGCTGCCCAATACTTTCCCTGGTTGTTGTGTCGTACATGCTTAGCCATCTTTTGGCTTGAAATACCATTGTTGCCTTAGGATATACCCCTTGAAAGCACCCTCCGTTCTATCGCGCCTGTTCCCATATTCTCGGTAGAGAGGCATCGATCTCGAGGTGTACAATAACCGATGCCAAGATGAAATGAGAAGAAAAGAGGGTGTCCTACGCAAGGCACAGACCTGTGCGTAGGACCGGACTAATTTCTAGATGGCGTCTACGGCTTGCGAGCAGATGTCTCGGGGTGACATCTCGGATCTAAGAATCCGTAGCCTGATAACAACGAGACAACTTTTCAGCTCCAGCCACCAATTTCGCCCCCCCCTCCCTCCCCCCAAACACGTGGCCAAATTATTAGCAGCAGTCTAGAAGAACTCATCTAAATGCACCTTCTTCAATCAAGGAAATTCTTTGGCTATTCTCCTCTAAGTCCTGATGCGCTAGTTTTATCCATGAAGAAATCCCGATCAACATGTCCGACCTCGATCCCACGACTCCAAATCCAGGTAGCTTGGAGGGCTCGCAGACCATGGCAGCAGCGCAGGGAATCAGACGTGAGGCGAGCGAATTGAAACCATGGTCATGGCGTCGCGCTCTCAGCAGCTCTGTCCTCCAATGCGCTGGAGCCTCGGCGTTGATCTACCTGCTGGACAGGGCCCTCGTCGCGCCTCTTTCGCCCTACGTCCGTCTCGCCGTCTTCGCCGGATGCAGCGGGGCTGCGGTCCTGATCTCTCCATTCCTTAGACGGGTCAGCACATCTGCCTTTCGAGAGACCTTTCTAAGAGACGGCCCTTACATCAATGGCATTGCTTCTTTCCTGTTCGAGAATGCGCCAGCCGCCATCGCCTATTTTGCGCCCGCGTTGACGGCAGTGCTTTATCAGATTCCGCGGGGCCACACGTGGATGGCGCTGTCCTTGGCCGTGAAATGGTGCTGGGCCGAGACTCTTTCCTTGACGTGGTCCGGGATCTGGAGGGGAAATCCTTTCGCCTGGTTCATGGCTGGCGTTGCTATCTTCCGGCCATATGATTGGAGACTTGCGATTTTAGCAACCTGTCGTCGCTACCTCTCCGGCGTCGTCAGACCGTGGGCTCTCGGAGGCATCTTAAGCGAGAGGTACGCCTATCAGCCAATCCCACAGCCAAAGCACTTCCGCCTCTTGCGAGTGGGGCCGTCCGTCTTTGGGCTCAAATGCTCGCTCGAGATACACAGCCTGGACAACGCTCCTGCCTTTTATGCAATCTCGTACACCTGGGGGAATGGAGAGAGTACCCACATGATTCGGATTGACGGAAAACTGCTTCCCATCCAACGGAGTGCATACGAAGTCATTTCGAGCCGTGCTTCCCTCTGGAGAGCGAGGTACATGTGGATTGATGCCATCTGCATCAACCAGGACGACAGCGCCGACAAAGAACAGCAGGTGAAGCTGATGCGAGACATTTATGAGAGCGCCACCCGCGCCCTCGTCTGGCTTGGGGATGCTCCGGATGCGTGGAATGCCTTCTTATTGCTGCATGAGCTATCGGCGGTTTACATGGACAAATTGTCATTTGAGCCCAGTTCCCTATCAACTCTAGGAACCTCGATCCTGAAGCAAGTCAGTGACGACAGCAACAAGTGGGCTCCGTTGGAGCGCATGCTGGCTCGACCCTACTGGTACAGAGCCTGGATCGTTCAGGAGATCGCGGTCTCGAAAGATGTTCACATCTTATACGGGGGATACTGGTTCCATTGGACGATGTTTTCGACTCTAGTGGGCGACCTAATGAGCGACGACTATGGGCTGCTGCAGAAGTTGGACCACAAAGAGGGCATGTCGACGCCTCCCTTCCGAGGAATTTCGCAAGTGAGGACCGTGGCCAATTTCCGTAATCAGTACCAACAGGGACAGAGATGGTCTCTGTCTCGTGTCATTCTCAGCTTCGCATTATCACAGGCGTCTCTCGAAAGGGACCGGATATTCGCCTTCGAAGGGATCAGCACGGCGGCGGGCCATGACGCCGTTAAGCCTGACTACAAGGACACTACGCCTACCGTGGACGTTTTCCGCCGAGCCGTTCGGCTTTCACTGACGGAAGGACCAGCAGAAGACCGCTTCCTCATGCTCTCGGCGGCCGGGATTGCCGGTGGCAAGAAAGGTAAGTCATGGCCGTCGTGGGTGGCCGATCTCGAGAGGCAATCCAACCTGCCTGCGCCGTTCCGGCTGCTCGCCACCCACGCTCCTTACAACGCAAACGGTCCAACCACCGTCTCAGTTGGCGATGCCGTCAACGACGACGAGCTGGCCCTGGAAGGTCGTATCATCGACAAGATCACCAACGTCGCCTTGAAGCAATCGTACGTCAAGACTCCAGGCAACTGGAACAAGATGCAGGAGGAACTGAGCAAGCCGGATTTTGGACCAGAAAGTGCACTGGTGCAGTGCAATCAGCGCAACGTGGAACGCCACGAGGAGGCTCTGGCGCTCGCGGAGAGGTGTTGCGGCGAGACGTACTTCAACGGCCAGTCGCGGTGGGAGGCGTTCTGGAGGACACAGTTCGGCAATAAATCCTCAAGGGGCTATCCCGCCACGGACGCCTGCGGCGATGATTATCACTTATTCATGGAGAACTCGCGCTACATGGGCGCACTGGCCACTGGAGGTCAGCCTACCTTGCCAATTGATGCTGCAGCAACGTTTAGCAGCTCCAATATCGTGGGAAGGTCGGCAGAGGATACCCTCGATTCATTGCAACGGCTCCTCACATCGCTGGATGGGGCGGTGGACGTCCGGAAGTATTTGACCGCTGGGCTTCTAGACAATCACGCCCTGCTCCTGGAGCAGCTCCTGGCCATGGTGCAGCTTCCGCAATGGGCGGCAGATGAGCTCCGCCTGATGGTTCATGAAAGTCCAAGCGGCAGTGCCGCTCACACGCCGTCTGAGGAGGTTTCTGAGATTGGACGGAAGGCCGCGGAGGAGCTCGCACTCCGGGGCATGAAAGTCTCGCCTGAGGAGCCCGACGAGGTGAACGAGCGGCGAATCGTATTATTTCTCGGCCTCCTGCTCAGCGGAACGCACGTGCGTTTCTCGGACGAGCAGATTGCGGCCATCCGGAAGACAGCCCTGGAGACGACGGAAATCGGCGAGGTTTTGCACGACAAGCGGTTGTCGCTGTGGTATTCGCCTATGGGCGGTAGTAGGCAGTTCGCGATTACCGAGAGGGGGTACATGGCGCTTGTTTTGCCGGAGACGGAGGTTGGTGATGTAGTAGCGATATTCCACGGTGCAAGGACACCGCATGTTCTTCGCCCGGATGGTACGCCTGGGGAGGCTGGGTTCAAGAGGTACAAGCTGGTTGGGGAAGCGTATCTGCATGGTTTCATGGACGGGGAGGCATTCTCGCAGGGGTTGGGTTCTCCTTCCGAGAAACTGTGCTTGGTATAGAAGGCATGTATGTGGTTGTCACCCGCCAACCTCATGCCTGTGTCCGGAACAACACCTAGAAGAATCCAACTCTTCCCATCCACCCCTTCGTTGTCTATCGTCCTGACTGAGGCATCCTCGAACCAGACCCTTCACGCTTTCCCCGATACGCAGACGAGTTTTACTC
This sequence comes from Fusarium sp. M6JPR69, assembly GCA_037576055.1. Taxonomy (NCBI): domain Eukaryota; kingdom Fungi; phylum Ascomycota; class Sordariomycetes; order Hypocreales; family Nectriaceae; genus Fusarium; species Fusarium sp. M6JPR69. The sequence continues at coordinate 23,978 of JBBEOF010005345.1, forward strand.
CCTAAGGGACGTTCCAATTGTTGACATGAGAAGATGCTGATTGCTTAATTCATCCTAAAAGAACAGTAGGGGAACCACTGTTTATGTACAGGCACGATCTCTTGTAGAATATTCCTCCTTCTTCCACACCTTGCCACCGCCTTGGTCGCCTCACACTTGTGATCTCCAACACCAATTGACCGACATCCCTTCATGTTAGATACCTCGCCGTCTTCTGCGACATTGGACTCAGAACCGCGGCCCATTCCTCCAAAGACGAAAGCGGCGACGATGAAATCCTCGGCCGCCCTGACCTGGTCGTGGAAAAGTTGGAGGACATCCTCGGCCTGAACGAAGACAAGTAAGTCAAGTTCAAGGAAAGAGCCCATTACATGGCCAACCGACCCCCGCCACAACCCACCAGACGCTCGCAAACTCTCTCTACTGTACACACACACAAGTCTATTACGCCCGGTAGGCCATGCCCAAAGGGCTCTGAAGCTAAAAAAATACATACACAGCTCTAGTTCTTGCCTTGATCTCGCCAAGCCCTTGTGGATCCCGCCTTGTTCTTTTGGACTACTCATCGCTCTTCTTCTTGGTCCTCGTGAAGGTTAGTAGCAAGTCAACTTGAAGCCCAATTTCTCCAAATGTTCAGTTTCCTATTTCCGGCGGCTGAAGCAGTGCCTGCTTTTGATTGTACGAGGGGCTTTTAGTTAGTATTGATAGGTTAACGTACATGATAAGCGAGTGCACCGGACAAGTGAGTGCACCAGCATACTGTATAACCTAAAATCACTAAATCTTAAGTCTCTAAAAATAGCTATAAAATAGCTATGAAGTT
>JBBEOF010005346.1:0-24792 GCA_037576055.1 Fusarium sp. M6JPR69
AAGGTTGACAGGGAGGAGCTCGACCATCGCTGGCAGATGATGCAATCAGAACTGCTTCCAGACGTCGATGACCGCGGCGAGTCTAATAAACACCTGCTGGAATAGTTTTCTCATCTGGAACGAGAGCCGCCCCTGACAACTATGCCTTGCGTCAGTGAATCGTCGACGATTAATTTTGTATGGGAAATTTTTTGGCGCTTGCGTGGCATGGGTCAGCCAGCGATTAAAATGAGCACCAGCCGGCAATTACCAGTTTGACCACTATAATAGTTACCATGCAGTACCGACCTGCCGGTAATACCCACCTATCGGTAAGCAAAAAAAATATTTCCCTAACGTACATGATAAGCATATGTCACAGACAAGTATGTGTCTCAGGAAGATTTTCACCTTAAATCGCGATTTTTAAAAAATTCTTAAAAACTGAAATTAGTTTCAAAATAACCTAAACTTTAGAAATAACTTTCTTAGCAGTATATAGAGTAAGCTTAATTTTTCTAAGATTTTTAAAAAAAAAACTCCTAGTAAGTTATTAAGCAAAATCATATTCGCACTGTTTTTTAAGCCTTTTTTTACTTTATAAGCTAGATAAATTTTTGAAAATTCTAGAAAAAATACTAACTTTCTAACTATTTACTAATTAGGTTAAAAATGCTCTTTTTAAGTTTATAGCTATTTTATTGTAGTTTTTAGAAAATCTAGCTTTTTTACTTTTAGCTGCACAGTATTAGTGTGACACATACTTGTCTGTGACATATGCTTATCATGTACGTTATATAAAATGCAATTTTTTAACTATATGTGGAAAATTCACTAAAAATAAAACCCGTGAAATTATTTTCGAATTTCGTTTTAGAATTAAGTAAATTTTAATATTTTCGCGGTATTTTTACCTTACGCCCTGCGCGTGTGCGTACCACAGCTAATTCTTCCCCCTCCGAATTTGAACTCTCATCTTCTTCCATCCCTCCCACCTCGATCACATCCTCAACAGCATCCGCTTCTTCAATTGCTTCGTTTGCCCCGGAAATAGTCTCACCAGCCACTAGAGCCTCCGCCAATATCATGAATCTTTTATTAGGATTCGGTATCGCCTTCCTCTTCTTACCTCTGCTCAACCGCCCAACTTCCTCCTCCAGACTAGCTATTCTAGTGCTTAGAGAGGCGATCTTTGACTCTTGAGCTTTAAACCCTCTCGATATCACAGAATAGCGCCTTCTTGTTGACGGACTCTTGTTCTTCCCCAGATCTCGGATGTGGCGGCTGGTCTTTGGCGTATTATTAGAGTTGACTTGCCCGTCTCGGTGGCCATCCGACCCGGGCGTCGTTTCCTTCTTATCCGGCTAGATCTCAGGATGTATGAGCGCTTTCCGCCGTGAAATCGGCCAGTTTCCAGTCACCCTCCCGCCTGAGAGGATATTTTTCTTCGTCATACCCACTTCCCTGGCCTTGGCATAGGCCTTGATGAAGTTGACCTTGTCCACCGGCGCAGAATCGGTCAGGCTGGTCAGTTTTTGGAGCTCTTTGCGATAGGCAGCCTTGGATGCATTGAATGGGCCATTGTCAAGTGGTTGTAGACCGTGAGAGCAATGAGCAGGCAGGTAACAGCAATATACGTTGTTCAAAAAGCACGTAGCCATCCACTCATCCTGAATTCTCAGTCAGCGCCGTCAGAGGGATTTCTGATCTAGAACAGGTAGATACTCACAGATACATGGCTCCTATGGCCATCTAGTATGATGAGCCTTGCATCAGACTCATCCGCCAGTTGCGTTTAAGGCAGATAGACCTCCTTTAGCCACTCGACTGCGATATGCTTATCCGTCCAGCCATTATCGGACGTGATATAATACCAGTCGGTGACCCCCCGGAGCTCGTCGATAAACCACTGTTGCTGGAGCTCTTTACCTTTGAAGATAATCCCCGGCTTAAGAAGACGGCCATCTGCGGTGATGGCTTCCATAAAGGTAGTCTAAGTGCGGGACTGCGAGCCCTTGAGGAAGGCCTTCCTCCTAGGGTCGCTATTGCTAATGACCAAGGAATCTAAGCCTATTTTTTTAGTGGATTAGAGAGTTTCGTAGCAAAAATAATCAATGCTCACTAAATCTAGCTATGATTCCGCCCTCGTTAATATTAACCGTGTTCTCTGGTTTGATCTAGCTATATTCGCTCTCGCTGATATTAAAGTACTAATTGATGGCTATTGGGGTGAAGGAATTGAACCTTGTAGCTTCCTGACGTTTCCTCACCTTTGTCTTGATATTGGGATGGCGTTTAATGAATCTGGCTAGCCAGTGTATACTGATAGGCCTTTCCTGGCCCTGCTATCTTAAGAGGGCAGCGACGGTGGCGCGGACTTGACTGTGGGAAGGAGCGTAGCCCAAGGCCTCTTATCGAAGTATCCAGGTGACTAACCTGTACTCCTCTGACTTGGATAGTAGCTGGGTAGGCTGAGTGACCTCTGATTTTGACGGTAGGCCTCTTAATCGGTCAGAAAGAGTGGTTTGAGGGACGCCATTCTTCTGGGTAGCCTGGTTCTGGGAGAGGCTATTATCGGTGATATCTAGTATGGCCTGGATAATATCCTCTTCTATATAAGATAATCGAGGTATGTTTAAGGCGATTGAGGAAAGGTGGGAAAGAGAAAATTCTAGATGAAGCTTTGGGGAGGCTGGGTGATAAGGGAGGCATTTTAAGATATTTTATATTAGTGCCGTGCGACTATGCCGTATGCGTTATTAATTAGATAATGCTATAATACTAAATTCTATATAATTCTTAATATAGTAGATATTTTCTTATGAAAAAATCTTTCCTTTTGATAAAGTACTGTGTAAGTGAAATTAGGCATTTTATATAGGGAAATATTTTTTTTGCTTACTGGTAGGTAGGTATTACCGGCAGGTGGGTACTGCATGGTACGGTGAGTTTAAAAACTGGTGATATCATGGAACAAATGTCTGCGATTTGATTGATACCAATATTTCTTTATGAAAATATAGGATTGCGAGATTGTGGGCGTATTTGCTTCGTGATGTCTTTTTTTGATGGTTGTTGAGTGACAGTGTTTTAGAACATAGGTTGTGCCGCCGTGGCCATTAAGAACGCGTCTCGACTTGCGAGGCACAGAGGTGGCTGCAGACCATCGGTCTCGTTATGTTCAGCTTGAAGAAAGTCAATATGAAATAAGGGGTTAGATGAGTTATTAATATTGAGAAGTAGCCAGGGTGAGTTGGGCAAGAAATCTTGATCTTTGGTTCTCTAAACTTGTTCGCAATGGATTACTTCGTACACGTACCGGAATACCGGCTTCTCGGTTGCCGCTCTTGTCTGATTATGGTAACTCGACGACGTATCAAAAACCATCTTTAGAGTTCTCCCCACCATCTAGGCATTGCCGAGATCAAGGAAGTGCAGAAGTGGGCATCCAAGATTGATATTATCCAAGATCAACAAGAGATCCACGATAGTCTTCCGCTTGTACCCGACGGCACGCCGCCAATTGCTGCATTGGGTGGGCCAAAGACGGGAAGATTCCGCTGCACGTTTGTATCAGAAGATAGCACGACTGTATCGACTTGCCGATATGTGGGCACGAGTTTGAAACGAATACGGCAGCATCTGAAGGATGAACACGAGTGGGGTCTAGAGCTGAAGGCTGGCCGACGCTCAACTGCTATGGCTGAACAAGAACGAAACAATAATCCGTGGAGGAGCGGGGTTCTCTATCAACGATTATTCTTGCGAGGTCCGGGCAGCGAGCTATTCGAAGTGGCAAGAGGGCTGAATCTTGATCAGTCAAGGTCTCAAGACCACGGCTCGCAGGTCAGACTTCAGCAGGCCATTGACGCATTCCAGCGTAAGGGCAATGATGTCCGAAGTCAAGAGGCAGGGCGAATTGATGCGGAGAACGATTTTACTGCACCGAATCCGTGGCTTCGTCGGCTTGGCTCTGCTCTCTACTTGAAGGACTTTAGCGGGAAAAAGGACTTTTTGATGGACTGGGTCTCCATGGAATACGAAGTCGATCCGAACGACCCGGACGAGTCAGACGATGCTCAGCTTCGGTTCATACATGTCGCATTCGATCGAATGGTCAACCACGCCAAAGCCGTCATCACACCGGATACCGTCTCTTGGGATGCTTTGTTCGAGGTCAACCGCAAGGAGCTTATCAAGGAGCGGTCCAAGCCGTTTCATTTCCGGTTCAAGGCCGAGACCCAGAGGCGTTATACGCTTGTGGTTAAACAACTACTTACTTAGATTGTTCGGTGCATGTCTTTCGAGGACAAGGCAGATCGGCCACCGTTCAAGCTGAGCAGGAGGCAACAAAACGCTTACGATATCATGATGGTGCACGCAGATGACTTGACTGTCGCTTGGAAAGACCATGGTGGTGACCCGGAAGTACTCGAGATTTCCAGGCTTCTCGATCTGCTGGAGAGCGACGTTCTGGAACTTTACATCTCCGTTCTTGATCATTTTACCAAAGACACCGAGTATGACAGTGTTCTCGTCAGCTTCTTGACGGTTCTCAGTGTACGTGCGGATGGTACTTGGGAGGGCTAAGCAAATTTCACACCGCAGCTTTCTAGTCTGCAGCCACTGTGTGCCTCGCAAGTCGAGCCGCGCTCTTATTGGATACTGTGTTTGAACCCATGCTCTTAAACCCCGTCTTACTCGACAACCATCAAAAAAAAGTTATCATGAAGCAAATACATTTAGAAACTCACAATCATACATATCTACGAAAAAAGATGGGCATCAATCGAATCGCAGACATTTATTCCATAATATCACCAGTTTTTAAACTCACCGTAACTGTTAGAGCGGTCAAACTGTTAATTGCCGGCTGGTGCTCATTTTAATCGCCACCTGACCCATGTCTTACAAGCGCCAAAAAATTTCCCATACAAAATTAATTGCCAGGGACCCGCTGGCGTAAGGCATAAGTGTCGGGGTTCCCGGACCACAGACCGAGACCTAGCTTTGTCGCGCTCGATAACTACACGGTACTGGAAAAGAGCGTCCTGCTACGAGAAACCATCTTCAGTCAGTCATTAGAGTGAATCCCATCTCCTGCTGCCTCTCTTCCCTGTCCTCGTCGCCATCCTCTCCAGCTTCCCCGGAGGCGAGTCAAGCGACTCGAACGGCTTCGTGAGAACTATCAATAACCGCAAGCTGCGGCATGACGATTTTCATTTGTTTATCATGTCGCGATTTGATGTTTTAAATCGTTTGTTTGACCCCTGCGGCCCTGTGCTGGGTTCTCTTCGTAATCCTCTGCAGACTCGACTCTGTTTTGCTCAAGTCGCACACGCGATGATCATTTCGCCACCACTCCCATATTGCTATCTCATCCACTTTCCAGCGACAAAATATGAGACGGAAAAAAATTGACCGCGTATCCTTAGGCAAACTCTGACCATTTCAACCCGAGGACCCAGGCCGAGGATGCGTCTCACGAGGTCTCGCCGTTCCCACGCGGACACTAAGCTCAGCAACTCTGGCGGCGAAATGAGGGCAGCAAGCCCAGCCGCAGCCTCCGAGGTGTCATCAGCCGACACCATCGTCATCCCTACTTCTCAATCTGGACCCATTTCTGGAGATGCCAGTCCGGCCCAAGACTCAGAGCAGTCCTCCATAAACCGTTCCAGTCTGCGCCGACGGAAGCCTGCCAAGCAATCAGACAACCAGGTAGCAGCCCAGACACCAGTCGCTACCAAGCCCATCCGGAAACCCTGTTCCAAGGCAACTTCTAAACGAGCTCCGCGGACTATCGCGCGCATCAAGGACTTGGCTGGAGTCGAGATCGCACGCGTTGAGGACGCTCAGGAACGCGCAGACCGCCACGCCAAATGGAGAAAATACGCCAACGCTCTGGCTGCAAGTACTCAGAATCTTGACCAAGCTCAAAATCTGCATATCGCTGCAGCACGCCTGTGGTCAAAGACAACCGCCGATTCCACCAAGTCTCACGGAGGCATTAAGTACGAGCACAAGTTCAAAGGCCCGTTCACCGGCAAGCTCGTGTCGCAGGGCATTCTTATTGATATCGACGGAGAGGAACATGTCGAGTATCGGGTGCTTGATAAGCTGCCTTAATTTTTGGGCAATGGGTATCGAGACACGGCTGTTGCGGCATTTCTCACGCACACACGATTTTCGGAGGATAGGGATTTGTTTTGGTGGGCGGGTTTCCGTCCCTGGGAGGCCTCGTAAACTCGGAGGAATTTGTTTTCTGCAGCGAGTACCATGTTTTAGTTCATCTCAAGCCAACTACCGATTCTCAGTGGCGATAGACTATCTTGCTGGAATGCGACGCCGTCCGTGAACCCAGCATCGATTGCCAAGTGGCTTTGTTGCCCCAAACCCAATTCTACAGCCAAGTTGCCCCCAACGCCATCATATCTGAAGCCCTCGACTCCTCTCTTGGCATGGGTCACATATATATTGGATTAATAGAGAGCACATGCCTTTTCGAGCTTGCGATCAATCTTGTGCTCTCGAAAATTGTGTTGAAGCATAAGTCTCAACAGTCTTCTGGGGGTAATCCCTTTTTGTTTCAACAAATTGTTCCTAGGCCATTTGTAGGTCACACCGCTGGACTAAAACTCACTCGGGTCTTCCCGCTAAATAAAGCGTCGTCGGATGCAGGTTCATTGTACCCAGCCCTAACTGAAATGTAGAGACGCGCAACTGGTCTCGAAATAAGATAGCCATGCAATGGCCCAGCAGAAGAGCGTAGTAGAAGTCTGTCGTTGGCGAGGACGACAACCGTAGCTATCCACGCCGTCGTTATGGCGTGCTCGGACTCTCGCATCAGCGTCAGCTGACATGCCTCCAGGCTTCAGATGTTCCTCTGTAATATCTGCTCTCTGTGCTGGAAAGCTTGAGAATACATCCTTTCAATAGTCAGATGCGGTCCGGACGACAGATACAGCGAGCTTCATACGACTTGCAATTGCCAACCACCCAATTTCCGCATGGCTCAGAGGAAGGCAGAGGTGGGCTACCACGTACGTTGGGAACAGACGCTCTGCAATCAATTGGTACAAGGGTTATCAGAGCGAGGATGATTGCACAATTGTTGCTGAAACCAAGGATCAAACTATGCATCGCATTGTCGCCTTTGATCATCCACGTCGATGTCGCTGGCCGTTTCTTTCTGTCGATGGCAAGGATCACAACCATCGTCAATAGCTTCACGGTCAGCGTGAACGCTACACCACAACTAGCACCAGGCAACAGCCTGCTGCCTATGAGATCGGCAGACTGAACACAGGTATAAGAGACCGACTCTCGTCACTCCTTAGATAGAAGAGATGGTCCTCAATCTACACTGATTTTTTGTTCAATGTCTGCATTCGTGTATCGGTGCTAGGTTGACACAAAACCCATTGATATCGGGTCTCAATCCATGATACCAAGTTCAAAATCTCGCTTTTTAACTACCCATATGTCATCTGACACATCGTCTATTATTGGTGCTACAGAAAACCCCCCAGATGTCAATGGATTGCCGTCAAACTTCCTCTCAATTATGGACATCACGAAGGACCGTTCAAGTACACGCGGACGCAAGACTGGAGGTAAAACCATCTATACTTGCACTGTGTGTCGAGATAAACGATACGACTATAAGGCAAATGCTGCCAATCACGTCAGAAACAACCATCCCGTCGCATCCAGATCCACGAGGTCTGTATCGGGCACCCAGCGCTCAATCTCCGCACATTTTCGCCCTGTAGCAAGCGAGGACGCACTTCGAAATGCCTTCAACCCGCAAGCATATCAGGAAGCATTGATCAGCATACTCACGCGTCGGAGAGTGCCCTTTTCGGCTATTGAATGGGACGAGTTTAAACAACTAGCTCTCGCGTGTAATCCATACATCAAAGACTCCCTCATTACCTCACGGCATACGATGGTCCGATATATTGCAGCAAACTATGATTTTTACAGCAGCGAGATCAAGGACAGTCTCACCACCGCGTCAAGTCCGATTCATATCTCAACAGACCTCTGGACATCACGGCATAGACATTCTCTACTTGCTGTGTGTGCACAATGGGTAGATAAAGACTGCAAGCTTCGTAAGGCACTACTATCTCTACCAGAATGTGCAGAGAGTCATTCTAGAGAAGCTCAAGCGCAGGCTGTTATCGATACTTTAGAGAAGTACGGGATACAGTCAAAACTTGGTTGGCACACGGGTGACAACGCGACATCAAACGACACATGTCTTGAGTCTATACAACGCAAGCTAATGAGTAGACATAAGGTTAGTTAACTACGCAGGTTAGGCTATAGGCTGACATTGAGTGGATTAAATTCAACGAAAAAGGACGTCGTATACGCTGTATCGCGCATATCGTTAATCTTTCCCTTCAAGCCTTCCTTCTCGCATCTTCTAAAGAGGCTTTAGTCGCAGCACTCGAGTCAGCATCCGGTGTCGCTGGAGAGGAGCTTCTCTCCCAGTTTTCCGAGGTCCTAGCCTCTCATCGAAAGAAGGCTGCCGCTGAACGAAATACAGCAAAGAGAAAGAACGGAGAGCCGGCCAGAAAGCACAAGCGCAAGGGCAGCACGGCTAGCAATACGTCCGTGATATCGGCTGACGACTTTAGCGGCGTTGAGAATGTCCCTGCATTACGCAAGCTTCATGGCTTAGCTGTGTGGCTAAGTTCATCAAGCCTTCACCAGAATGCGTGGGATAAGGCAGTGGGGCTGCGTTTAGGGATGGATAATCGTACCCGCTGGTCGTCCTGGTATCAGGTCATTGATCGTGCGATTAGAAAGAAGGACAAAATCCAGTCCTTCATGTCTGATCACGAAGAGGCCATCGGAGACAATCGGCTATTAGTTGGAGATTGGGAGTTGCTAGGCAAAGTGCATACGTTTCTTCAGCCATTTGCTTCAGCAACATTGTATGCAGAGGGAGATGACTCGTCTATCTCACAATCGTTGATGCTGATGGATATGTTGTTACTCCATTACGAAGAACAACAGGTACCCTTCAATCTATCCACATCAAGTCGATTACTAACATTGCATCAGAGGATATATCAGTCGGATGAACACTCCGACGAACGGATGGTTCGAGCCATCGATATGGGATGGTTTATCCTCTCTAAATACTACCGCCTAACTGACGAGGTTCCCGTATACGCCGCCGCTCTCCTCCTTGATCCCCGTAAACGCATCGCGTATATCAAGCAGAACTGGCCAAAGGAATGGCATAAACATATTATTGCCTCGGCAACAGCATTCTGGCAAAAGGAATTTAATTACGAGCAACCCAGCGACCATCCCTCCACCCCCACGTTGAGGCCACCACCGCTGGCAAAGAAGCCAAATCAACTCGCGATACTATCAAAGAAGCTGGAGGTTAGGACTATTAACGCGAGTGTTAGGGATGATTTCACTAGCTTCATCAACGTTGATGCAACAGATATCCCTCCGGATTGTACGCCTCTGGAGTGGTGGTGTCAACCACAGCAGAGAAAGCAGTATCCGAAACTTAGCCGCATGGCTATTTGCATTCTTTCTATCCCAGCAGAGTCATCGGAGCCGGAGAGGACGTTTTCTGGGGCAAGAACAACATGTTCATGGGATAGATTACGAATCACATGCAAAACTATCGAGAAGATTGAATGTACGGGCAACTGGTTGCGTCAAGGACTCATACGGCCTCTGCATGAGAATGGGATGGGTCTAATCGGAATCCCACGGCCGGAGGGTGACTCTCAGGACGTTGACGATGATAGTGGGCATTATTTCGACTGGTATTAGAGCAGGCGCGGTGGGTATTTCTCACCGCCATAAATCGTTGATTCGTTCGTTTAACCGTTTGCAATATTTTTGGACCGTTCAAAGGTTTGAGGAAATATTCGACCGTTTAAATGGTTTGCCCATGTATGTGATAGCCGCTACGGAGCGGAGAACTGTGCTGGTCGGCATGATGAATTGGGCATCGGCGGAAGATGCTTCCCCGTGTGAGGGTAATTTACATGAATTATGCTGGTTATACGAGGCTCGAAAAATGGCCACGGACTAACTAATGGGTGCTTGTTATTCCTGTTACATCCTAGGGCCATGAGCTGTTTGAAACGTCCCAGTGAGTCTCCGCTCCGAGTGCCCTCACGTAGTCGAGTCTAGTCTCGCCACAAGGCCCTTTTAATAAAGGACCTGAAACCGCGTGCCCAGTCAAATGGTGTCAGGGCCGATAGGAATCGGGCGGTTTGTAAAACAAAGCACCAGTGACATAATGCGCCTCGCTCAGCGGTGGGCTGTTGCATCAGGTTTTAGGGAGACAGGGATCAGCGGAAGTTATTCCTCCATTCACGAAGCGGCGTTTTGCAGGAAGTAGATGTCCACTTTCATCCGGTCATTTTATCCCATGTTTCAAACTTGTTTGTTCCGATTAAGGGCTGGTATACGACCTGGTGTGTCGCTATTTTCCTTTTATTTTCTCCTTTACCGCACTCCGATAATTCCAGTCTCTGCGGTTGTCTCAACAAATGCCCAGCAGCATTTGCAAGATGTTAATGAATAAATGAAATTTATTCCGCCCGGGAAGACTAACCTCATGGGGCCAGGTACCCTCGGCTATTTACAGCTCTAAGTTTATTGTTCGCGTCTATTAGAAGCCCCACATTCTCCCTTGCTGACCGGGTCTCGTCTCGCTTGACCCTGTGTGACAAGCCTGCTTGAAGGCCAATTTCTCCAAGTGTTCAGCATCCTATTCTCATGGATCGTCGTAGCGGACCAAGGCGCGAATTTGAGTTTCTCAATGTCGCACCGGGCGATGACGGCTTCGATGGACCCTGACGCGCTGTGTGTTGCCGTCGATGCCGGTGCAGCCATTCCGTCGGACTGCGGTCGAAGGCATAATACGAAGCGTCGAGGATCACCTAAGGGCTAAGGCCACGCGACGACCCATGTTTTCGGATAAGACGATTTAAGGTTTGGCTGCTGTAATGACAGTAATGCTACCCCCTGCTTATACGCCCAGACCAATCATTATGCTCCAAGATGAAATCGACCCTAGTTAAATGTCATTAAGCTTTTTAGGATTCCCGAAGACTGGCCAGGGGCTATACGCTACACCCTACCGGATATTGCCCATATGTAGCTAGAGTAGTATCTAGAATTGGTGTCAGACAATTGGCTCCAGAGGGATCATTGATGGCACTAGTCAATTGATGAGAGTTATCTGAAGAACAAAGGAAATTGAACAGCCATGTGTTCGGGCACAGCTATTTAAGCTCATGTCGTTAGGATTGGAATCCTTGATGCGACAAGCTGGATGTGTCACAACCCATGTCCCAAGTACTTCCAAGGAAGGCGGTCGACCTGGGCAGAACCCAGACAGACCCACCTATTCCGGCCAATACCAACAGGAGCGACACTTACAGGAGCGACGTCGCTCCTGGAGCGCAGCGCTCCCAAGGACCAGCGCTCCTAGGGACATATATACAAGCAGGCAAGGCCATAGATAGACTCAAGCCACCTCAGCTATCAATACAACTTGGTTACACTCAATACCTTTGAGCACATTACCAGACGTGACAACCCACCCGCTCAGAGCAACGCAGCCTGATCCTCTGCCAACATAAACCCAGCACGACCGGTTTATCCCTTGGGAAATCACCCGCTCGTCACAGGATGTGAAACCGGATACATGACCCCAAAGTACGGGCCGCGTTTCATATCCAGTCGCACGAACCTAGTGGTGATATGCGACAATTGGTGTACAGCTCGAAGTATTCACGATTCCGTGAACCCCATGCACGCCATTGGTTGACCAGATCTGTTTTATTTATTGTCGGTGGTCCCAGGACCAGCACAATCCTGCTCTCCCTCACATTAGTGGTCCTGGCTAAGGGAGAGAACCAGAAGGATTAGCAGGATGATCAAATCGTCTTGGCCCCCAAGCCGCCAACGTTAGCCCTAAGGTATCCCGCTTAAGTTCCGGCCGTTAGAAGCATTATCATCCCCCACGGAGAGACTGCAACCACACATCCGACAACGTGCGAGAGAAACATTAAAAGGGTCGCAACTAGAATCGCCCCATTTGGTGCTGAGTGGCCCGCTGAAAATGTAAAGGAAATTCAATAAAAATGAGGCCCTAGGGATCCTGAGCTCTAGGGAGTACCGGTATGCTGTTTCGGTAGGTTCGCGGATGTCATGACAGCCAAGAACATTGGCCTCTTTTCACCCCGAGGAAGCCCTGACAGCATCTTCTCCTCTGGCCCTGGTGAATATCTTCAACTTGTCTAACCCCTTCATCACCTCGACTTCCACAGGCGAAGTTGGGAAGTCCCAGTGCTCATAACCCTGCCACATCTGCCTCGTCCGGGGTGACTCTCCATCTGCAAACGGTTTACTGCAAAGCGTCAGGCAATGAAACTTGCGTCCAGCTTCTTCCTAGACTGACCCAGGTGCTCTGATTCGATAGGAAGACACTTACTTGAAGCTGTTGAAAGGTGGACGATTGTCACCCATGGTGATGAATGCAGCGGGCCGAGCAAGATCGGCAACGATTTGCTTGACAGGCGCAGCGACCCAGGCGGAGAACACGATAGATTCGTCGTCAACTTCCGCAAAGCCTCCGGCCCCGAAGTTCCCTACGATCTCGAACCCCTTTTCCCTCAAAAACTCCTTTGTATCATCCGTATACTGGGGATCCTGGGCAAGCAGTCGAATCGCCTTGCCGTCGTGGCGACAGATTTCCTCTGCCATGGTCAATGCCGCCGCGTGCTGTATCATTTCTGCGTGTACGTCGGCGCCATGCGATTCCAGGTCCAGCTGCTTAGCCGCTTGGTTCGGCAAGATCGTCACTTCGGGAGGTCTGCGCGCCATATCGCCGAGCCCGAAGCAGACGATCTTGGTCACTTTACGGGCGGCCAGGAGCTTCCTGAGTCGCGACTTGAAGGACTCACAAGTGATACTCCTGTTCCAGAGCTGCCTCTTGGTCTCGAAAAGCCTTGTCCAGTCCTCGATGTTGCCGCAGAAGTCACGCATCAACTGGTTTCTCCAGCCTACAAGATAGGAGCAGTAGTACGTTTCGCTGGAACCGTCAGGCTTTGATGCAACGAGTTTCCAGTACTCTTGGTACTCGACGAATGGTTTCCTGGGAATTAGCGGATTAGGTCAGCTCCAAAGTTCGTACAGTGTCGAGTTGAAATAGTACTACCAGATTGGCTTTTTTGCCCCAAACAAGGGGTTTTTCACTTGCACTTGCTTGCCATCAATACACTGGATGGTAAATCTGTCGAGGGTGGCGGACTGCTCAAGTTGTCGTTCGATGTCTACTAGGTCACTCTTTGTCCAGAACTTGGTCCCCGAATCGTACAAGTCGGCCACACGTTGGCTACTTATTCTCCACGGTGTGCAGCCATAGTCGAGCAGCGGCACCGAGGGGCCAGCTGGATCCTGTTGTCCGGGCTCGACCGTGTCCGAGGGTGGGTTGCTGGTCGACATGACGCACAGTGGTGTCGAGAGACTGGAGCAATCTACGAAATACTGAGTGAGCCAAATAAGTGAAAGATCAAGAGAAACGATTGATTGTGGAGGGTTGGAATCCCCCTCGCTGCTTTTTAAACAACCCCGCAATCATCCAATAACCCTACATGATAAGCGCGTGGCGCAGACGAGGGAGTGGCGCACTTAGAGTTCCAGACAAAACGCCGCCGTTTCGACCCCCTTGCAAAAACATCAGTTCTTAATAAAACTTAACGAAATGTCATTTGTATGTTTTGCTATAGTATAGTGATAGAGTAGTATTTTTCTGAGATTTTATATAATTTTATTTCAGAACTTATTCCACAACTTCAGTATAAGGTATTCTTGATATCGAACATGCCATTCAAGAGGTCGCAAAGGGTTATTCTGCGCGCGCGCGCGGTATGGCATTCCTCGTTCAGCCCTCCAGGACCAGATTTCAGGCACCCAAAGCCGCCAGAAGAGTCACGAGTGGCGCCAGAAGCTCTCAAAACAACAAGAAGAGAAGCTGCGAAACTGGGTCCTTACCCAGGACTCCCTAGGGTTCCCGCCGACCCATGCCCAGGTTGTAACGGGCTAGGCCCTGCTGGACAAGGCAGTGCCTTGTCCTCTTGCTGGCCTGAGCACTGTTGCTCTGGTGACGGCTTAGTCTATTTTGTTGAAGGATTTTCTGTCCTTTTCTTTTCTTTCCTTCTTCTTTCCTCAGCTCGAATGTAAAACGCATGAGGACTATAGCTGTAATTTATACTATTAGAACCCTTCACACAGGTCACTGATTTTGCTGGTCGAATCGCCAAAATGAACGGCTTTAAAGAACTGATTGGAACTCATTGGTTAGAAGGCTTTTTGCGCCGTAACAAGGAGGTCAAGACCATGAGAGGTCAGAAGCTTGATTCTGAGCGTTTCAATGGGGCAACAACTGAAAATATCAAGGGTTTCTTCAATCATCTCAACGTCCTAGTGGTCAAGGCTGTCAAGCCCGAGAACCGGCACAATATGGACGAAATGGGCATCATGGAGGACTCGGAGACAACGGTCTCGTACTTGGGAGCGCAGAGAAGAACCGTACAATATCTCAGAACCTTGACTCGAGAAACTTGGACCACAATCATCGAATATATCTCGCAGCTGGCTGGCCACTGACTCCCTTCGTAATCTATAAGGGAAAGACGGTTTAGCAGTCTTGGTTTCTAGAAGATCTGTATTCATTAGACTTCTTGAACGATTGGGACTTTACTTGCAGTCTGAAGGGTTGGACTAATAACTTTATTGCAGTTCTTTGGCTCAAGAAGACCTTCACTCCTCAGACTAAGCCCGCGAAGAAAGGCGATAAAAGACTCCTTATTATTGACGGCCACGGCAGTCATGTTAGTGACGACTTCATGATCGAATGCTTCTGGAACGATATCCACATCATTTACTTGATTCTTCATTCTTCTCACGTTCTTCAACTTCTTGACGTTACCGTCTTTGATCCTGTCAAACAGAAATCCCGTCGACTCATTTCTGGCACCTCAACAATCGAAGAACACACGCCAATCGGCAAATGCACATTCCTACGATGTTATTATGAGGCAAGAAAGCATGGAATGACCTCTACGAATATCATCGCAGGCTGAAAGTCTTCTGGATTGTGGCTGGTATCAGTCGCGAAGCCCCTGATGAACCCGATGACAACCAAGTTGCCGGAACAGCCAAAAAGGCCGCCAAAATCGACCCAACCGCAAACAGAGAGTCTTTTTCAGACCCCTCAGTCATCTCGGCAGCTTCGAGCTTCACTTAGTGGCATCTCGTCGGCGTCAAAGCTTGATGGATCACTTCGACTTTTTTGGGCAAAATTGGCAAGCGTCTGGACCGGCAGAACGCCATTTTGGCGAGCCAAGAGAGGCAACTGAACCTCTTCAGGAATGAGAGAGAGGAAATGAGGCCTAAGATGAGAAAAGAGCTAGCCTTTGACCCCAATAAGCGCTTTGCAAAGGTCCCGGATATTGACAAGGCGCTTAAGGAGATGCTCAAACTTCTGCAGCCAAAGAAGACATCAGAGGGGGTCAAGAAACTAAAATTAAGTGATTGTATGCATGAATGACAGCTAGAGATTACGGGAAGGCCAGATTTGATATTCTCATAGCTTTGGAATGTTGTTTTAATTGACAGTGTTCATGATGCTTGAAATCAGCGATACTGCCAAAAAAAAGTGGCCGGTTAATGGGGGTGGCAGGGGTGGCGTGGGTGGCTTCGTCGTCATTCGCATGGGAACGGCCCGATCTCGACCGAAAGCCGATCTGGTCGGCATGCAGTGGGAGGCATTAGATATGAATACCACCTGGGGTCCGGACTAGCCGGTCTAGCCCGACCGAGCCTTTGTTAACGTGGCGACCCCACCTTTGGCCAGCACCCCCCTTTAGCCACATCATCATAGACTTCATCCTTGGCGATGCGAATAATTGAGTCGGCCACAGAATTATCATTTCACGTCGTATGAAGCTCAAAAATATACCATTATAATCGGAAATGGATAAAGAACGTGAATATCGAATTTCTTGCGCTCTCAAAGACCTCAAACACGCTCCGCTCGTGCAAGTTGCTTCTACGCACTCCATCTCACGCGGGAGTCTTCGCAACCGCAAAAAAGGCGGCACCAACGCTCGCGATGCTCAAATTCCGGCTCAAAAGTTAAATCCGGACCAAGAGAAGAATATAGTCAGTTGGATTCTGAACGAAGAAGCTGCTGGCCGCGGCCAAAGCAAGGCAAATATACGCAAGTTTGCGGGCCTCATACTCGAGCACGATGGACGAGACGAACACGTCGGCCACAACTGGGTCAACCGCTTTATTGCGCGCCATAAGGACGTCAAAATGAAACCATCACGACCTACAGACGCTGTACGAGCGAATGAGACTACGGAGGAGCAGCTACAGCGCTTTTTTCGACTCCTGGAGCACCAAATCGAGGATAAGGATATCGACTGGACCACGTTGCATAATATCGACGAACATGGAGTTGCTGAAGGGGAGACTGAGGCCGGAAGAGTCGTAGGGACTTCCCTTACATCCTTTGCAACTGTCTCGACGAGCGATTCTCGTACCTGGGTCTCGATAATCGAGTGTATTTCAGCTTGTGGCACCAGTACGACGCCGGTGGTGATTTTCACCGGTCAGAACCTTCAGGGCCAGTGGTTTGACCCTCCGTGGCCGGATTGGAAGTACGACTGCACATATACAGGCTGGTCGAATAGCCTAATCTTCAGTAAATCTTCAGGAAATGGTTCGTCGAGGTATTTCTGCCGGAAACAGAGCCTGCTCCCGGGAAATGGCGACTCCTTATTCTCGACGGCCACACCTCTCATGTGACAGTAGAGATAATGTTCCTGGCTTGGTTAAATAAGGTACAGCTTCTTTACTTACCGCCACACTCGTCTCATACCACACAACCTCTCGACGTTGGGATCTTTGCGGTTCTTAAGCGATTTTTTTACCAGGAGACTGAGAAGTATGCAACCTTCGCAGCCAGGTCTCCTATTCAAAAACGACGCTTCATATACTCTTATGAAATAGCTCGAAAGAAAGCCCTGACCGAGAGGAACATCCGACACTCATTCCGGGGCTCAGGAACCTATCCTATCGACATTGAGAAGCCGATGAAGCAGATTGTCAATACCAAGCGCCCTCCCCCGCCGGATTTGACACCATCAACACCAAAAAAGCAGAAGCCGCTAGCTCGTGATAATCTTCGTACGCCAAAGAACGAGAAGGATGTCAAAAGACGGCTAGATCAGGCCCGGTATGGCGATGGCGGCGTCAATCGTGAAGCCCGACATCTGATTAACCAGAACGGCAAGCAGATCACTCATTTAAACAGCATTATCGCTAGCCAGAAGCAGAGAATTGAGTTCCTAGAGGACAAGCTGGAGTCGCAGAAGCCCACCGGCAGGAAGGCCGTTGATTATGACCCTAACGAGAGGTTTGCGCGCATCGAGGAAATTGCGTACGCTCATTATGAGGCGGCGAAGGCACCTACGGAATACCGTGACCGTGAGGCGCCCAAATTACAAGAGAATTCCATCAAAGTAGCAGAAAAGAAAGAGCAGGGTCTGCAGAGTGTATTCCAGGTTCAACTGAATTGATTGCATTATTGTTCGTTGAGAAATAGCTGATTTACGTGATGTGTGCATTTTGGTGTTGAGGCAATTTCCACTGGCCAGAGGGGGTGGTGGCCAAAGCTAGGGTCCCCACGTTAATACGTCCGCAAACTTACAAGAATAAAATGTGATAAAGTGGTAAAAAGAGCCTGATATTCATATATACAATCCTTTTATTGTCCTTACACTTTACATGTTCACTTTTAGTAGTCTTTCTAATGTTACCTTGGGGTTTAGAGTGAGCAGTGGATGTACCATCGGGTGCCCAAATATCCAAAGCAGGGTGCCCATGTATCAGTCGCCCTGTGCTCCCTTAGGAGACTTCTGGGGCCTCACGGCCCCCCGGACGAAAAATATACATACATACATACATACTAACATTGAACAGCCTCAGGTGGACAGACCATGCTTCAGCTGCTGGGGATAGGATGCTGAACACTTGGAGAAGTCGGCCTTCAAGCAGGCCTGTCAGGCAGTCAAGCAAGCGAGGCTGGAAAAGAGACGAGCTGGCAAGAAGAGTGGGGCTCTCTTAGGTGGTCCGGACGAATAGCGGGGGAAGTGAAGACAGCTTAGCGTAGTCACCGGCCCTCTGAGATCCGTTCTCCCGGGCGCAATAAATACTGATACTGATACTGATTGGGCCCCTGGTTTCCAACACAGTCGGCGCCGGTAACCCAAGGTCAGTCACTTTCAACTTTCAAGCAGACGCAAAGTTTTCTGAGCGCCCTGATTTAAGAGTTGGATTTTCGCTTAGGCTTTGGCAATGAATCCCTCACTTGAGTCCCATCAGTGATGCTAATGCTTCTGCAATCTCCTTTGCGAATCCTGGGTCATTGATATCCCGCTGATCCTCCACAATCTTGATCCCACTTCCTTCAAGCTTCCCCTTTACAGTATCAAACAATACTGCGTCGCTTCCTGGATCGGCAAATTGGCCATTCGGGGTGGCCATCGCACTGACTCCCCCACAGGGGATCCATAGCTGAACCTTGGCCGGATCCTTTGAAGCCTTCAGCTTCTGGGCGATGAACTCGCCAACTTGCCGGCTTTCATCTTCCGAAGTTCGCATAAGCGTCGTCATGGGGTTGTGCTCGAAAAGCTTCCGGTTCTGGTACTTTTCCGGAACAGTCGATTTGGGTCCGAAATTGGACATGTCCGTCGCGCCCAGCGAGACGATATTCGGGATCCCAGCCTTGATAGCAGCGTCGAATCGGTCAGGAGCGGCAGCCATTATGCCGCCCGTTATCATGTCGCAGACCTCTGTCGTGGTCAGGTCCAAGACGGCATCGAGTTGTCCATCGTTGATCAGTTTCTCCATGGCCCTTCCGCCGTGGCCAGTGGCGTGGAAAACGTACACCTCAACGGGATAGTTGGCTTGTAGATGAGCTCGAATCGCATCTACCCCTGGAGTAGTGACGCCAAACATGGTGCTGCCGACCCGTTTCTTGCGCGGACTGGTCTTTTGATGCTCCTCTTTGCGTCTAGCGTAGGACAGCGACATGCCAGCAATGGCTCCTCCCGCGTTGCCGAGAATCTGCTTCAGCAGGTCGTTCAGACCTGCCACATCGACAACCGAATACATCAGTGTCATGTCCGATTCGCCAACAATGCTGCTGGTATCCCCGCTAGCGACTGTTGAGACGATAAGTTTCGGGAAGCCGACAGGCAGTACATTTTTCATCGCATTCGAGGCAAGGGACGTGCCACTAGAGCCACCAGATGCGATGATGCCATGAATCGATCCATTCGCATATAGCTGCTTGATGAGCTTAGCTGCGCATCGGGCCATGCACTTGATGAGCTCTCCCCGTGGCAGTTCGGAGCCGTCGCTTCCATCTCCGTACTGCTTCACCAATGTTGATCGGCGAATGTCTATTGCGTCATGCTGGCAATCCTTCCGGCCTACATCGATGAGAAGAGTCTTTATGCGCTCGCCATGTTGCAGAATCTGGTCGCGCAGGAAGACGAGTTCCTCCAGCTTAGTGTCGCAAGTGCCGAGAATCGCCACGGTCGCCATCTTTCGGGTAGTGAAGAATGACAACGGCCGACACTTCAGAGGTCCTGATTTTATCAGCATGCGCCCCGACTTGTCATTCTGATGTCATGTGCGAATGCGGAGACACGCCTCATGCATACAAATGTCACTCAACCGCCAGAAAGTATCCGAACATCCCATTATCAGAAGGCCCACATATTATGGCTCACTGATCACTTCTGCGAGGTTGCTGAGATATAACCTCTCAATTCCAAAGTCGCTAGTCCACGCTGACTTACGCACAACTGGAAATGGCGCCCCCGGCTGACAGGAAGCAAATCCTCGAGCGCCTTTGGGCACAAATTGCGGAGGGAAAGCCCATTGTGGGCGCTGGAGCTGGAATCGGCCTCTCAGCCAAGTTTATTGAGGCTGGTGGCGGCGACCTCATCATCATCTATAACAGTGGCCGCTTCCGCATGGCAGGCCGGGGATCACTGTCTGGCTTGATGCCATACGGAAACGCCAACGACATCGTCGTCGAGATGGTATCCCTATCGTGTACCCCCTACAAAAGCCAATAACAACACTAACGGCGGCAGGCAAACGAGGTTATTCCCGTCGTGAAGCACACTCCCATCATCGCTGGAGTCTGTGGCACAGATCCTTTCCGCAGCATTCCGCAATTTGTGAAGCAACTGAAAGATTTGGGCTTTGCAGGCATTCAAAATTTCCCCACTGTTGGCCTCATCGATGGACAGTTCCGCCTCAACCTCGAAGGGACGGGCATGTCGTATGACCTCGAAGTGGATGCCATTCGCGCAGCCCACGAGATTGACCTGCTGACTACGCCATACGTCTTCAGTGTCGAAGACAGCGAGAAGATGACTCGTGCCGGAGCAGATATCCTTGTGGCGCACATGGGCTTGACCAGCAGCGGGTCAATAGGCGCGGCGACGACCAAATCCATGGATGAGTGCGTGGAGCTGATCCAGCAGATCCGCGATGCGGCAGTTCTCATCAATCCCAAAATTATCGTTTTGTTCCATGGAGGACCTATTGCTGCGCCCAAGGATGCCGACTATGTTTTGCGACATGTCAAGGGTGTCCATGGCTTTTACGGTGCAAGCTCTGTGGAACGGCTCCCAGTAGAGAGCGCCATCACCAACATTACGAAGAGCTTTAAAGGGTTGGAGCTGCCTACACAGGAGTAGGAATGGTCAATATGAGACAATATGAATCCGAACGTTTTGGTTTAGTGCTATCGACCCGTTCCAAGTCTTGGAATGAGGATAGAAATGAGGCAAGGATCACGATGAGAGTGAACGACCACAACTAGCATTAGGCAGCAGGCTGCTGCCTGTGATATCGGCGGTTTGAACATAGGTATAAGAGACCGACCTTTGTTCGCTCCCTTAGATAGAACAATGCGATCTGATGCATGATTCCTTCGGTCCCTTTAGCAAACTGCTCGACAGCATGCAGAATCGATGTCGGAGAGTTTCCTTGGTGTTGAGAGATGAATTCGGACTGCGAGATCGCCTCTATCGGGTTGTTTGGCGTATTGAAAACCCACGGTGCGGGTACCTCATCGACCTCCTCGACCTCCTCGACTAGTGTGGGCGGAGGTAGCTTCACGTCGAGCCTAGATATTACGCTGTCTGGGTTCAGAGGAACGAGACCCGCCCCCCGAATACCTCCTGGGATGTTCTTTTCAGTTATGGACTCTTAGAATGCTGCCATAAACGCCGGAAAGAAATCCTCCTTGGTGATGTGCGTTGTACCCGCCCGCATCTTCCTCTCGATTTCTCCCGTATGCTTGCTTGAGCGGGCCAAGACACCCGGCATCGAGAGGCTGAAGGATGTGGGGTGAATGAGGAGGCATACAAAGCGCGACGATCTTATTTTCCTTGCAGTAGAGCTCGACGTCGACCGAGAGGTGACTTTCGTGGCCATCAGGATGAGGAGGCGATATTCACCGGTTGTGCGCGGTTTGGTGTGCTTATCGAAATGCTAAACCCATTCCAGCCCTCTCTCGGTTGTCGTCCAGCCGTTGAAGGACGTGGCGATGACCCAGTCTTGCCGTAGAGGCTTGTCTTCATACTACATCGAGAGGTGATAATGGCCCGCAACGACGATGAACGGCGGTAGCCACCAGCCTTGGGAATTAATGCCCTGGATCACGGTAGTCCAATCACGGTTCCCAGGCTGAGACAATTTCGTGCTGGAACGTCTTTCTGCGCTTGTGACGACCATGCCTGTTGAGATAATTCCCATCATAAAGCCAGTCTCGTCAAAGTTGTAGATATCCGACTCCACGATACCATATTTGGTGATTATGTTCTGCACAAGCGTAAACCAGCCAAGGATGGCCACTGGATCTTCGTATTTGGCTCTCTTGTAGTCATACCTCTGAAAAGAATGCTTCTTTAGCTCTGGTTGTCGCTTGACGAAGTTGGAAGCCCAGCGCTTGCCGACAGGAGGCGCGTCGCGGTCGGCGAGCAGTTTATTGGCCATATCTTCCACGTCGCGAAGGCGGGGAGAAAATGATCGCGCATCCAGGCCGAGAACGTACTAGATCGGTGAGTTTTCGCGAATTCGTGGGGCTGTCGCGTGGCGAAGCTGTCCCGTTGAGTCGCCGAGTTAGAGTGACATGGCTGGCTCTGTAGATCTTTGCTGCAGCCCAAGCACTTAGGTTGGAATCGTTTTCGATAGCCCGAATAGCCGAATTCAACCGACACTCTTTACTGGATGATTCCATGACTTTTGGGGGGGAGAAAAACGCGGTTGAAAGCTGCGACATGTAGGGTGGCTCTTTCGTGTTTCACTCGCTTATCATGGACGTTACATAGAAAATTAAGGAAAAAAATAAGTGCGAATAACGTAGTTAACTAACTTAATTTTAAAACTTTAGCTATTTTAAGCCTAGTTTGGGTTTTTAATAGCTTTTTTAAAATCGCGCTTTAAGGTGTATTTCTTACTGCGACACTCGCTTGTGGGACATGCGCTTATGACATACTGTCAGACAATTGGGCTCCACAGGGATCATTGATGGCACCAGTCAATTGATGAGAATTATCTAAAGAACAAAAGAAATTGAACAGCCAGGTGTTCGGGCAGAGCTATTTAAGCTCATGTCGTTGGGATTAGAATCCTTGATGCGACAAGTCGGATGTGAAACCGGATACACGACCTCAAGGTATGAGCCGCGTCTCATATCCAGTGTTGTCGAATTGCGCAGTGATGCTGGGTGTGCTTGATAAAATCAAGGTTGTTATTTTTTTATTGTCATGGTGAGAGCTCCCTAGGGGTTTATATCCCATGCGATTCCATCTAGGACTTTCAACTTTCAATCTAGGACTTTGTGATGTGACCCTGAAGTGAGGGGGAATCTCCCAATTATTCCAACATCCAGTCGCACGAACCTAGCGGTGATATGCGACACATACGTTAGAAGATTTAGAAGAGAGACGTATAGGTATTCCCAAGAAATAACGAACCCAACCCTCCTTGCCATCATTTGATATCCCCTTTTGAGCTTCCTTTCGTTGCCCTAATGACAAGTGCCTTTGCATGGAAATTACACAAGCTGCTTCAATTTGGGTGCTTCTTTCAATACTCTCATTGGCGGAGCGGCCAATTACATCCTTCTCTCCACATCGCTGTTTCGGACGCCAATGCTCTTCAGCTCGTTATCAAGGATATTGCGCTCAACCTTGTTGTCGTTGATGCTGCCGCCCAAGCCGTTGCTGTCGAAAAAATAGTTCCGAGGCCCATTCCTGTCGAGACAGCTGCTCTTCACTCCGTTGCCAACCATGTCGACCCCAGTCTGGTGATCACCCTCCTTGCGCTCATCGTTGTCAATTGCAAGGGAATCGTCTGGAGACTTGGGGCTCTCAAGATCCTTGCTCTCTGCGTTGCCGGTCTTGGGGTTGATGCTCTCCTAAATGCCATCCTCCCCTGTTCTCAACTGGAATTTTCTTATTCTCTTTGCTTTGTTCCTGGTTTGTTATCTGGTTCGTCATATGCGGCTTGTCGCGCTTTCGGACTAACCACTCCAGCTCCTTCGCTTGACCTGCCGACAACAAGCTTCTCAAACCCGCTTCAGACAGAAACTCCTGGTCAGCATACTCGAATCCTGGCACGACGGTCTCTGAGATCAGCAGTCCCTCGTTCTCGCCATCCTCGGCATCAAGCAGGTAACTGGCCTGCCAGACACCTCCTTCAATAACCCATTGGAGCCGTTCGCCCTTCTCAATGTTGTGTCCAACGATATATGTCTCAACATGTCCATCGGGGCTGATGAGCACGTACCGGCCGCGGCCCAGATGAAGCGAATGGATAATCCGGCTGCGGTTACGGTGGAAGTGACACTGTGGGCGGTTGGGTGTGAGGTAGTAGTAAATGGTGGTCGAAAGTCTGCGGAACAGCGGTCTGAAGTCGGAACGAAGACCACCCGTCAGAGAGAGGGTCTCCTCTGATAGGGGTTCAAGAGCATAAGGTGAGGAAATAGAGGCAACGGAAACGTCGGTCTCTTTGAAGTAGCCACCTTCAATGTGTGGTTCCAAGCCGAGGGTCTCGATGTGCGACGCCACGAGGGGGCTTTCGTCTTGCGAAACCGGGATAAAGCAAGGCTTGGTAATGCCCAGGTCGGGCTCATCGCGATGGCACTCGCTCATACTGAAGACGACTTTCCAGGGAGCACGTGAACAGAAGCGGCCAGAGAAGGAAGTGCTGATAGCAAGCGAGGATCTAAGATGTTATACACTGCCACGTAAAGGGATAGGCAAGCGACAAGATATTAAAAAGGTTGAAGGCCAGATATTAACCATGAAGCAGTCCAACTTCAAAGAATCCAAAAATGAGAGGCACTCGGCTTCTGCCGCGACTGATTTTGACATAGTTTGGGGTCCGAATCACCCCACCCGGAGATCTGGTCAAAACTGTCGCATACAGCCAGCCTATCACGCTAACCCACTACTAGCAACTCTCAAAGGGAGAGGGTGTGTAGCATAGGGTGTACCCAGGGGATTAAGTGATGTACGCAACCCCTCTCTTCATCAGAGAGGGGGCGTCAAAACCT
Organism: Fusarium sp. M6JPR69; assembly: GCA_037576055.1. Classification (NCBI taxonomy): domain Eukaryota; kingdom Fungi; phylum Ascomycota; class Sordariomycetes; order Hypocreales; family Nectriaceae; genus Fusarium; species Fusarium sp. M6JPR69. Next base: position 24,701 of record JBBEOF010005346.1, read on the forward strand.
GCAACTCCGTCGCTCCTGTAACCACTGTCAACCTATAGAAAATTAGCTATCGGACAAAAATAAGCGATCAAAAAAGAACAAGCTTTAGGCCC
>JBBEOF010005347.1:0-24760 GCA_037576055.1 Fusarium sp. M6JPR69
GTTATATTATATATTCCCTATAAATCCCGAGTTCTAAACCGCTAATCATAGCGAGACCGATATACTAAGGACTAATATTATTCCTAGACTATATTAATCCTAGAATAATATTATACCCTCTTATGATTAGCTTTACTTAAAGAAGCCTAAGTATATAAAATATATTTATTATATTTTCTTATATAGAAACTACCTTAGCTATTAATATAACTTAGTTATACTTAATACCTTTTAAGTATATTACTAGATATAATAACCTCCCTTATTTAAGTATAACGTAACTAGTCTACCTACTAATATAAACCCAGTACGATTGGTTTATCCCTTAGGAATATACACGACCGTTATATATAGCTTTTTTTTAATTTATTTAATAAAGTTAAGATTATAAATAAAAATATAAAAAAGCTTATTAAGATTAATTTTTATTTTCTTCTTAATAAGATATCTCTCTTTATATATAATCTTATTAATTATAATAATTCTAATATTTATTATTAGCTTATATTAAAGAGGTTTATAATATTTATTTTATTTATTAGGGATAAATTATTATAAAATTAGCCTATAAGTAATAATAAATTATACTATTATTTAGTCTCTTAGATTAATTTCTTAAGGTTTTCTAAATTAAAAAAGTTTAATAAAGTATTTCTTAAATTACTCTTAGTAATAGCCTATAAAATAAGTAACTATTATAAAAAATAATAAGGTTTTTTTAATCCTTTTATCTTAATTTTATACTAATTATTTATAAAGAAGAAGTTAAATAATTATAAAATAATAAGCCTTAATAACTAAATTAAGGTAAATTTATAAATTAAAGATAAGTCTTTATTATATATAAGTCTTTAATTTATTAAGCTTTTTATAGTAGCTTAGCTATAAAACCTTTAAGAGGTCCCTATATATATAATATCTAGCTAAGGTTATCCTAATTAGTTAGTAGCTTTAATAGCTGCCTTATATCCTTATATTATCTTAATAAGGTTAATATATTAAGGGGGTAAACTTATATAATTTTATATTAATTTATTTCTAGGCTTAGATTATTTAATAAAAGAATATATTTTATAATTTAAGTTATTAGTTTATATTATATTATTATTAATAATAACAATTAGTTATTATTTAACTAAAAAATAAGCTATTTTTATAATTATTAATTAGTAATATATTTTTAGTATAATAAGGTTTATTAAGGTAAAGTATTAGGTATAAAAATATTTATATAGTATATTTAATACTAAATTTTATATTAATAGGTATTAAGTATAATAGCTTAATTATATATAAAATTATATTTCTCTTATTAAGTTATATTTATTTACCTTTAGGTATACTATAAGGCTAAATTACTTTTTAATAACCTTTATAGCTAAGTTAATTCTTTCTTATCTTAAAATATCTTTAGTCTTAATTTTATATAAGCCTTTAAGATAATTACCTAGTAGTTAATTAATAAATTTTTATTTTTTTATTTCTTAACTTAAAGTTTTTTTATAAAATCTTAAAGAAATACTTAATTATAGATATTATAAGCTATTATTTAATAAAAGATATATATATATTAAAGTCCTTAAAAAAGAAAGCCTTTAGAAGCTTACTTAAAGTTTAAGGCTTTTTTATTTTTCTAAAAGGTATAAATATACTAATTTTATTTTATTTTAAACTTTATAAAAAAGTAATGTCTTTAATTATAAGCTTATTAAGTAGCTTTCTTTTATATTTTAATTTTTAAGTTATAAAATATATTTTAATTAATTAAATTATTATTTATATTATTAAAGTATATACTTAAGATTTTTACATAAAAGTATTATTAATATATACTTAAAATATATAACATATAATATAATAGTAATACTAATATTTAAAATCTTAGAACTAAAAGTTTAATATAATAAGCTAAGACTAAGCCTTATTATTTAATATATTTTCTAATAAGATAATAATATTTTTCTTAAATATAAAAACTTTTATAAATATAAAAAACTATATTTTAATTATATTATAATACCTATTAAAAAGCCTTAATATTATTAATTTTATTATTATTTTTACTTTTAAACTTTATAAAATATATATTTATAAAGTCTTTTATTATTATTTTAAAGCTAAATATATTTAAAAAACGTATTATCTAATCTAAATAAGCTAACCTAATATTTATAAAACTTATAATATTATTACTTTATAAATACTCTTTAAGTTATAAATAAATAAAGCTAATAACCTAATATTTTATCTTTAATAAGGTTTTAAAAAATAATTTTATAATATTTATTAGTATTCTTTTAAGCTCTTTATATACAATATTATCTAATATAATATAAATATTAATTAATTTAATTTCTCTCTTAACTAAAATAATAATAATATTTTTATTATTAAAGCTTAAATTAATAAAAGAAGTAAACCTAATATAGTTTTCTTTTATTATACCCTCTTATAAGAGCTAAGAGCTAACTTTTATATTAGTTATCTTAATAAACCTCTAGATAGAAGGTTATATTATAAATTCCTTAGCTCTAGCAAGGTGTAAAGGTACTACTGAAAGCAGAGGGTAGATAGCCAGCTCTGGCAGCTATCCGGTTAAAAGAAACATAAGTCACAATGCAAAGAAGGCACATAAAGGTAATCTAAAATCTAAGTTACTAATCCTATCTAGTAGCTGCTAGATCCGACTGTCATAGAGCAAGACTCGTCACGTGGGGTACACCTGTAGCTAGGGCATGTAACAGGTTTACCTTGTTATACTAATCCGGCTAAGTATAACTCTTCTACTATAGGTAATATAATGCTAAGAAAAGACCACTATGTTAGCATTGGCATATAATACTACCATGTGTGAACTATGTGTTCTTTATTTTAGTTAAAGCCCGGCCCTTAATGGGCTAACTGAGCCACAAGATCGTGTTAATAGCTGAGGTAGCTAAGAGTTTGTCTAAGGTGTAACGAGCGTTGTATATATACATGAGTGTCTCACGGTTGCCAAGAGTGTCTCCGGCGTGAGACTGGATCCCAGAGCGAGACTGTTCCTAGTTGGCTGTTCATGGAAGGGAAAATGTAGAGACTTTCTGTGGACGTGACGGAACTATGATCAGGCCGCCGTAACACTTTTCGCGTCGGGTGCTAAGGCCATAACAGAGGTTTGTGGTGAGGGGACTACTTGCCCTTCCAAGCCTCAGTCAGTAGCTCTTTCACGCTGTGGACCTTGATGTCGGGGAAGTCCTGCTGGATGTCGTGGGCCGGTGTGAGATTGAAGGTACCATTATCAAACATGACGCCGAAGGTGGCCAGGAAGGCCTGGAGCATCTCCTTGGGGAAAAAGCTGTAGGTCTGCGGGTGGTCAGGCAGCTCTGTAACGGAGAGAGTCCTCAATTTCTCGACCGAGTCATAGGTAACCTTGAACTTGGTACCCTTTACCTCCTCGGCGATAGCGATAAGCTCGTTCCAGGTAACCTTATCGCCAATACAGTAGGTCTCTAGCTCCCACTTGGGGAGGGTGAGAGATGCGGCGACGAGCTTGGCCATGTCAAAGGTATAAGTGAGCGCGACGGGCAAATTAGCGCTGCCCGGAATGGCGGCGGTGTTGTTGGCCACGTCGACGACGATGGCGAAGGTGCTCATATAGGTCTTAAGGTGGGGGGCGATGTACCAGTCCGAGAAGTAGCCTGGGATCCATACGGTGTATTCAAGCGAGGTAGATGCCAGGGCGTCAATCACGTCGAGCTTGCCCTTGGCCGAGGGGAAAAGCTCTATGGTCCTGAAAGATGAGGGGGATCAGCCATTGGAGCTCTCCGGAGACCCCTGGAGCCCCAAAAGAAGTAAAATGGAGGTGACATACTCTGGCGGAAACTTGACGCCCCAGATGCTAGGGATGAATCGCTTAGTGGGTTTGGAGGCATCCGACGCGGCGATGAGGTTGAGCTCCGGCTCGATGCTGGCCATTGTGTTGAGCACGGAGATGACCACTGCGACATTCGCCTCCTCGAGCGACTTCGTCAGGGACTCGACATTCGTGTAGTCGACGGCCAAGATGGGGGCGCCGATCAGTTTGGCTTTCGCGGGGTTCTCCTGCACAGTATCCCCTACGTTAGCGACTCGCGCCTCATGCATATTAGACAACTGAGGGAGGGTTAGGGCGCAGCTTGCCTTGCGAGCCAAGATTATGGGGGTGAATTTTCCGTCGGCGAGGATGGCCTCGACGATGGTGCGGCCCAGGTTGCCGCCGCCACCCGCGACTGCGACGACGGTGGACATGTTGTGTCGAGGGTATGGCAATTTACGCGCAGGAGAGAAGAGGAGAGAGAGGGTGAGGGCACACGCGCGAGTGTGTGTGTATGTGTGTGTGTAGAAAGAGGACCGACGTGGCACTCGTATTAGTATTTGCACGATCTGGACGGGCTTCGGTGGGTGCTGAATGCTCTCAGATGGGAAACTGGCTGTGTGGAGCAGATGAAATATCAACTACGTCTCGCCCAAAACTCAAATCAGCCACGCTTTGCCAGCCTCGGACATGAACAATCCTTGAAAACCTCGTCACTTAATGTCAAGCGCGCGCCGAATCCTGGGTCTGCGCCTGTCTTGCTCAGTGATGCCATTTTAGGGCTAGATAGTTATAGGTCCCATGAGAGCACAGGCCACTGCGAGGTTGCAAGAGTCTGAACTCAAAAGGGACCAGACAGGGGTGTGTCGATCAGCCCAGCTGCATGCAGGGACCAGCGCGGGGAAGGGTAGGGCCGGCTCCGAGGCCGAGGCCGAGGCCGAGTGGGGCTTCCTCGGGCGCACCCACATTTATCGCCCGGACGTCATTTTGGCCGGGTCTTGCAAGCCCATGCCGCTCACGGGCAGCAGTGAATGCACACCGGACTTTACGGCATTTTTTAGAGTAGTACTTACGCCATGGTGGCTCGTCCGTTGGGCGATAGTGACAGGCCCTATGCACTACCCTTGGCTTGTTGCCCGACGCTGGCCCCGGCATCTTGTCGCCACAGGTTCACAAGTGTTAAGGCTGGCAGCTAAAAGAAAAATGGTCTAGTTGTTTTGTTACTAACTGCATTTTCTATCACTAGTGACAATAACCTGAAGGAAGTAGCATCGCAAATGTTGAATAAGACACGGTGAAACGCCCATGCCTTAGTGTATCAACATCTGGAGCAGCAAATTGCTTATGCACGAGAACTGGCATGTGGGAACAAGGGGCGATCTAGCGCTTTCGTTAACATTCGACGAGCCGACCTTCCCGTGGTATTCTTAGTCTTCTTCCCAGTGGGTGCCTTTTTTATTTGAGAAATGTATTTCTAATGAAGGATCGGGTTTGTTGTAAAGGACTCCTTGGGAGAAACCTATATCAAGTTGCTTCTGGATAAGAGCATCTCCCCGTGTCTTCACCAAGCCGCTGTCCCAACTGCCTCGCCATTTACGACCCAGGCTTCACTGAAACGCTAGCTGTCATATTTTTGCCTATTATTTAATCCTACGCCATACAGTTTCTCTCCATCCCATCTTGGCCGAGGACTGCGACCATTTGCCACCCTTTGCTCCCGGGTTACCGCCCCCTTAGCCCTGCTATCACAACTTGGCGTCGTCCATGCACTGAGCATGTCAACCGCCGGCCAGGAATCGATGCGGACGTCGCTGCTGCATCCGTCATGGAATGGTCAGCACAAAGCCATCTTCATGCCGGTGCTGGCGACCGCCATACTTCTGTGGCTCATCTTCCTGGGCGACATGGCCTACCTCTTCGGCACCACCTTTAGCCAGCGGTACCACACACACGCCTTGAAGGTCCTCGTTGTCGACTTTGACGACGGCGAGGCCATCCCTCAGGCCGTCCAGGCGACCTACCAGATGATGCAGGGAAGCCAATTCCCGACCTTGGAGTTTCAGATCCCGTCGCCCGAGTACCCCGACCCGGCCACGGTCAAGGAGGCCGTTTGCAGCGGCGACTACTGGGGCGCCATGTACATCCGTTCCGGGGCCTCGTCCGACCTCGCATCCGCCGTGAGTGGCGGCCCCGTGGCAGCCAGCTACCAGCCCCACGACGCCGTCACATACATTTACAACCAGGCTCGCTACAGCACCATCTCCGACAACGCCATCGGCGCGAACCTCCAGGCCCTCGTCTCTGCTTCGCGTAGCGCGTACTATAACACCACCGATGGCCGCGACGCCCTAGTCAACCTCAACCGCTCCGATCCCAACGCCGTCCGTGCCTACCTCAACCCCATTCAGCCCTCCTCGGACATCATCACATTCACCCAGCAGGGCTCTCGCGCCTTCTACAACACCCTCAACGTCGTCTTCCCCATTCTGCTGACTTTTTTCTTCTTCATGGCAGTCAACGCCATCAGCGACGCAAATGGTCTTTCTCTCCGGCTCCGCCGCCGCGAAGTCTGGCTGCTCCGCTTCGTCCTCGGCAAGTCCTACGCCTTGATCGCTGCCCTCATCGTCACCGCCTACATCTGGGCCTTCCGCGAGGACTGGGCCGTCGCCGACGCCGTCTTCGTCAGAAATTGGTTGATCGTCTGGTTCCAGATCGACATTAACTGGCAGGTTTTTGACGCCACGCTCGGCACCTATATCCCCATGCAGCTTGCCTCCTTCTTCATGTTGACCTGGGTCATCATCAATGTTGCCAGCACCGCCTTCCCCTTCGAGGTAGCCCCTGGATTCTATCGCGTCGGCTACGGCCTACCGGGCTATAGCATCTACTCATTGCAAGTCCAGGCATGGAGCGGCTGTGCAAACAAGCTCAAGGTCGCCTTGCCAATTCTCTTCATCTGGTGGATGCTCGGTCACATCGCCGTCGTCTTTTCCGTCCGCAAGAGGTGTGCCAACGCCGAGCAGGCGGCCCTTACACCAACTCCGGAGCAGCCCGACTCTGAACGGTCGAGCTCATCGTCCCAGTCACCCGTGGCAGACGACGCCATGGCAAAGCGCGAATAGGTGACGAAGATATCTCCTTTATCGATGCGCAGCAATCTGAGGCATGTTTTGTACCAAGATATAATACCCCTATTGCATATCAACGCCAAGACTCTCTATTAAACCTGGTACGCCCGGTTTATTCCCTTAGAAAACACTAGACGTCACATCACGCTTAAACTCTCCAGAGCAACTCGACCATAACTATTGCAATTATGCCTTAATTCGTGGTGCACTTTACTTTTAGTAGGCGTGATTTAAGCTTTGACAACAAGGCCATTGTCACGTCTCCATTCGCAGTAGACTTAAAATTTATTATCCAAAACGTCCAAGGCTAAGCAGTACCAAGTAAAAAACGTAAGGCGATTGGAGAAGTCAGCGCAAGATCGTTCCCACTAGCACTTGCGCTTTTGGCGTCGAGACTATCGAGGCAAAGAGTGGCCTCAAGTTGGGGTTTAGAGATCAAAAGGTCAGTAATAATTAGGGCCTAGAGTTAGCATTGATACTTGAGAGTTTCATGGTTGTGACAACGAATTCTTAGAGTGGTTGAATTAATCAGTCAAAGCTAAATGACTATGAGCACAGTACCAGTACTGTCCCCTTTTTATCTAGCTGTGCTCGACGATGCGATCAACAGGACTCTTTTATACATGAAAGTGTGACCAGTCACCTTGCGACCCTTCCCCCTTCAGCTTCCTCCATTTCGATACTCCCACCGTGGCGTCTCAAAGAGATGCCTGCTTAAGCGGAGCAAGGAGGGCCAGTGGACTCAGCGCTACCGGCATGCTCGGCGTTGGCGGCACCGTCGTTGCCGGCCTCGGGGGCAGTAGCAGCAGGGGCCTCGTCGTTGCTACCGGAGCTGGAGCCATCCCAGACGGCAGGGCCGGGCATAGGAAAGGGCTTAGCACCGCCGTAGATGCTGAAGTTGGCGTACTCATCGGTCGCCTTGTAGGCACCGGGGAACTTGACCATAGGGCCGGGCTGGCCGTTACCGCCACTGGTAACCTTGACCTGAGCGCAAGAGACGTAGTGCTCGGGTTGGTTGACGTGAGATCGGTGGATACCGATGTGCTCAACACGGAGGAGGTACTCCCCATCAGGGGTGCCGGCTGGGATCTTAACATCAACGGAGGCAGAGTCATAGTTGCACCAGGCGTCCTTGGTAAAGTCACCGCTGGCGTTGCAGACTCCCTCCTCCATAATCTTGAACCAGTCACCCTTTCCATCGTAGGACTTGACATCATCACCGGCATTAGACATGTAAGCCAGAGTAGGGCCAGGGTGCTGCATCTTGGCACCGACACCGAGGGTGAAGGTCATGACATCACCAGCCTTGATTTCCAGAACCTCGGTCTGGCCGCCAGTGGTATCACCGCCCTGGTTGCAGATAATATCGTCACCGTCAACGAAGGAGTTATCCCTGATATCGGCGGCAGGATTGGAGGAGAACTTGATAGGGTTGTACTTGGTAGGACGGGTGAAGTCGCGGATATACTGGAAGGGCCTGGAGCTAGCACCGTTGACAGCAGCCGTGTCGAAGAAGTAGTGAGCAGAGGCAACTTCCGAAAGGGCAGCCAGAGCGACAGCAGAGAACTTCATATTGAAAGATTGGTGTTGGAGATAGTGAAGGTGAGTGATTTGTTGGAGACTGGCTTAGTGAATTGGAACGAAAGGAAGGAGAGACTAGCTCTTCGAAGTAAAGACTAAAGTGAGTGAAAGAAAATGAATATCTATTGATAGAGAAAGGACAAAAAAAAGTTAAGAAGGCCGGAGCAAACAAGAAGCATTTATTGATTCTAGTTCTGAACCACCCATCATTCTTAGGCGCCATAAACAGGGATATAAGCACGGGTCGTCACTCGGGAGTTACATCGGAATGAGATTTCATTCGGCCAACGAATCTCCTTTAACAACTTGCCCCAGTTTGCTAAATGCCAAACGCCAAGCACAAAGATTGGCCCATGTTTTTGCCCTCGCTTCGCACGTGTTGTTACAGACTCCGTTGAGCGGACCCACACTTCCAGGGAGTGTTTTAGTTGCTATTATTTTATTGCACCAATGAAGTACGTCATTGAATATCTACCAAGTTCTGGTGCATTTATCGCCTCGTTTCGCTTAGTTCCCCGTTGAAACAAGTTTAAAAATATTTCTAATAAAAACTGCGTGTGAGATAAAGTGGTACTTAATTATTAATGTCAAACTTTAAGGGGGCATTTAGTAGTAGATCTTCAGAAATGTTACGGCCTGACCACTGTCCCGTCACGTGCTCATAAATTCTCTACATTTTCCCTTCAATGAACCCTCACGCTCTGAGACCCGGTCTCGCGCCGTGAGAATGTAGATACAACACTCGTTACACCTTAGACAGACTCTTAGCAAATCTCAGCTATCAACCAGACTTCACTTACCTTCAAGACTCCTCTTGACCCATCGCTGAGACATGACACCACATTGCACAGCAACGCCGAGGCTCTGCCAATATTAAACTCTTCGGTCCTACCCCGGACCGAAGCAGCGACACCTCGACCCAAGAAAGGTACCTCAACTACATAGTACACACTCACTTGCACTTTCTTATATAGAAGCTTCCTCAGTTATCAATACAGCTTGGTTACAGTCAATACCTTTGAGCATATTACCCGACGTGACTTATGGCCCAACGCCTAGAGTTGTGCCCTGCACTCCTGTCAACATAAACCAGCACGACCGGTTTATCCCCTAAGAAACACACGATCGTCATAGTAAAGAAAAAAGACCGAGAAAATATTAAATGTTCTTAATTCTAACCTAAATTCTAAATTCTAAAAATATTTTATCAAGTTTTCCCCATGAGGTTAAGTGAATTTTATATAAGGAAAAATTTGTTGCTTACCGGTAGAGGGGTCTTACTGGTAGAGGGGTACTGAATGGTATGCCTGTGACGATGTATGATCAATGCATCAAGCCCCAATTGAGTAATGGATGGCTTCTGGGCCTCTACCAGATCAGCCACTGCGTCGGGTCCACTCCTTTTTCATCCGCCAACCAATTCAAGGTCATGAGGTCATTGCCGGCGGTATTGGCGCCGCTGCTCGTGTCCATCAGACTAAATGCCCACTCACCTGGCAACCCTTCCACATGTGGAGGGTTGGAAGCAACAGGAAGTGCCTGTTCACAGTATGAGGCCGCGACCTCGGGATCCAGTGCTGGTGTAAAGGTGGCGGCAGGAGCCGTCTCTGTGCTTGATGTGCGGTGTCGATAGGCTCTTGATAGCATCCTCCGCAACGGCTGCCACAAAGGCTCGCGTTGGATGGCTTCCGGCATGGTGTCAATGCATTGTCCTACGATGGTCCAAGCCTTCTCGCTGGTAGCTCCCCACGGCACGGCGCAAATGTGACCAAGGATGATAACTAGAGGCTGCCACTGAAGAAATCCTTGAGAAAGCCAGGCCCATCTGGACATGGACGGGGACTGTCTCAGCTTGTAGGCCAGATCGACAACTTTGATCGCGAGGTTGAATAGGTCTTCCTGAGATGCCGGATCCAGGTTCTTAGCAATCAAATCTTGGTACTTGGCCATCAGCTCCAGACGCGAGGCTACTATATCCGTTATCATGCGGAGGAAGGCGTCGCGTTCCAAGTTCCCGGTCCAGGCAGCTGATGGAGGGCTTACCAGACTCTCCCTGAAATGTCGGACGGCATCCAGGGAACGTTCCAACCTTGGGCGCCCGTCGATAGTATCGTCAGCATCCGCGTGTTGGTCGGAAGCACGCATGGCACGGATCATTCGCCACACGCGGCATCGCACCAGGCAGATCGACATGTCTGTAAGCCCTTCTCGAGGGACGACCGGTTCCGTCATGAGAGGGCTGATGTCCTTGTCGTCGACGTTGCTCGGGGGCCTGGTGTCGAACAGCGTCTCGGGGATCTGCGCATCGTGGACCTGGCTGTCGCCAGTCCGGGAGTCGAGAAAGCAGATATGCCACCAAGCCCGCCGGCGCATTTCAACTTCGAAAGGGCTTATGCCCTTGAACTGGGAGCCATCCTTGTGCAGACCGAGAGAAACGGCTAGGCGGATGAGAATTCCAGTGAGAGACCAGACAAAACGAGTGGACTCTTCGCACTGCAGTACGCTCAGAAAGATGGTGAATGCTTGGATAGTCGTCAGTGCCGTGGTGTTCACAAAGTCTGCGCGGGCGAGAGCCGACTCGGCACCGGCACGGAAACGCAGAGACAGGGTTGTCTTATCCACGTTGTAGTTGAGGCAGACCTGCCACTGACCATTAGCATGTCTCTTATAGAGCCGTCGGATGGGAAGGCTACCTCCTCCTCCGTCAGGGAGGCAATGGCAGCGAACGAGATGCAGGAGAGCAAAGCGCACATGGCTGGGTCCATGACGGCAAGACGGCACTTGCTGGACCTGAGAGCCTCAGTAATGGTGGGCACGTGAACGATTTTGAGGAAAGGATCTATGTTCTCAACATAGGCCTGCCAGGTGAAAAACATCTGAGACGGCATAGGAAGCATAGCGTCAAGAACTGTGTTCCCAAAAGTATATGGCGACTGGAAGATCCATGTTGAGTGGTCCCTGGGGCTGCCTTTCGACGACGAAGTCGAGCAGCTCGCCATGCCACCCAAGGGGAGCGGGCTCGTCCGTTTATCGTCTTCTTCCTCTGTTTCGAATGCTTCGCGAATGGAGCTGACCTGGCCCGCGTTAGCCGGCTCGCAAGGCAGACGACTCGTCACTCGGCCAGACTCCTGTAGTTACCTCTTGACGAAGTGTGGACCAGAAGTCCCCGCCGATATACAACTTGCCGCCTTCCCCAGACACAAGGAATCCCGCAAGCTGATGACCTGCTTTGGCTTCTCCTTTAGACTGCGATCCCTCAGTGTGGAGGCCCGTCTGCGCCGTTGGTGCCCTGGTTCCATCCTCGGGAGCACTGCCGGGAGCTCCTTGGGGATGAGGCTGGCTACCGTGCTCCGGCTCGACGTTGAACGAGTTGACAATGCCCTCCAGTCGTCTGATTCGGCTGAGGAGGTCACGCGACCGTCCTTCCGAGTGTTCACCCACGGTGCTGGCTGGGGGCCGACGAGGCAGCCGACCGGACTGCGGGAAGACGCATGGCGTTCCACTCCTGGCGCAATGGGAGCATGGGTTCTTTCTATCGCATCGGACTTTACGGCGCCTGCAGGTGAGACAATTCCATATGCTGGCCAAGGGCTTTTCCTCGGCGCTGTTGATACTAGACATGGAGGGATTGCTGCGCTTGGAGATTGGGAATTTGGCGGGCACCGGGCATGGCTTCGGTCGTGGCGAGGCCGATGTTATCAGGGACCCTATCCTTATGCATTTCCAGCTGGGCCCGAGCCCGAGCCCGAGGCCGAGCCCGAGGCCGAGCCATGGCCGAAGCATATTTTCGAAAGAAAGCGACTAATCACCACGGCACGGGGATTCGGTCTGTCCGAGATATCTGCAACACCGGATCGGGAACGGTGCGTCACCCTGACAAACAAGCCCCTAATGCAACTCCTTGCCACTGTCGTGACCAACAAGGCGCGTGTGTCCCTGAGCACACAGCCACATTTTTTTCTGCAACTCTCTCCAACCACACAGGTACCTGGGGACCTTTTATGTACGTGCCTTTAAAATCAGCCCCATTGCTGCTAGAGAGGGGTAGTAAGGTCAGATTAGACCCTATATAATTGCTATGAGGGTAGTTATATATATTTAATATCTAGCTAGGTAATTTCTAGCTTATTAGAGAGATTAACATAAATATATAGCAAACGTAATAGTTAACCGAGCGTAATAAAAATCCCTTAACCTATATTATTTCTATTTAATTAATTAATTCTTAATAACTTATTATGTCTTAATAAAATAATAAAGTTAGATTATTTCTTATACTTTAGGCCCTTAAGAATAACTAAAAATTAAGCCTCTAATATGCTATAGAGATATATAATATTAATTAGATAAGGCTATAGCGCTGATAATAAGGTATTTAATCTTAATATAATACCTTTAATAAATTATATTACCTATTTAATCTAGAGGAATAGATTTTTATTTATTTTATTATTAACTTAGATTTATAAGGATTTCCTTCTTAGCTTTATAATATTAAAGAAATAATTAATTAATTATTTATTAATTATAATATATTATTAATTAATATATATTAGGCTTTAAATTTTATTAAGTAATACTTAGAGCTTAAGATATATTTTTTTTAGAAATATAATTACTAAAAAGCTAAATATAAAAATCTAGCTATTATTTATAATTAATTTAAGCTTATAATAAATATAATTATAAAATATAATATCTAATTAAATAATATTTATAACTTTAATAAAATAGGCTTTTTTATAAGTATAATTATAATAAAATAATTATTATAAGCTTAAAAAGATATTTAAAATTAAAATTAATATAGCTTAGAAATTAAAAATAAATTATAATTATTTAAGTAATTAATATAAAAAGCTAAGTAATTTAATTATTTATTATTAATATAAGCTAATATTACTTTATTAATTAATATTAAAAAAATAATTTTTTAAGTAATTAAGTAATTATAATAACTTAAAATAATTAAATTAATAATAAGATTAACCTTAAATAATTAAAATATTTTAATTAATATATAATTAATTAATTAATTAATTCTTATTATTTTTTAATTCTTAATAATTATAAAAATTATTAATTAATTAAATTTAAGAAATATTATATAAATAAAAAATTATTTAATTTTATATATTATTTTATTTCTTTTATTTATTTTAATCTCTTAGTATTAAATATTTTAAGCTATTAAAAAAGGCCTATAATTAAGAAATAAAATATATAATTAGATATTTTATAATTTATATTTTAAAAATTAAATTTCTTTTAGTCTTTTATATTATATATAAGGCTATTATAATAAAAAGAAATATTAAGGGGGCTTTTAAAGGAATTAATTTTATTTGCTTTAACCTAGAAATTATAGTCTTAAAGCTTAATATATAGCTATAGACTTTAATACCTATTAAAAAGGGAGCTAAGCCCTTAACCTCTTAGGTCTTAAGGACCTTAAGGATTATACTTAAGGCTAGATCTTAGTTTAAATACCTTAAAAAATAAATTAAAAGGTATTAAAATAGCCCCTTAAAGTTAATCTTTAAAGCCTTAATCTCTTAAAAAAGAAATAAAAGTAATTATATATTAGGTTATCTTATTAGCTATTAAGAATAAAGACTTTTAATAAGTAAATAAAATACTTAGTTAATATTAAAAAGTAAAAAGGACCTAGCTATAAAAAAGGGGGGTTATAATAATAAAAAAAAAATAAGTAATTAATTAAATAAATATTAATATATAAGTAATAATTAAATTATTAAAAAATAATAATTAAAAGAAATTAATATAATTAAGTATTTAATATTATAATATTTATAATAAGCTTAATTATAATATAAGGACTTATTAAACAATAATTAAAATATTTAAAAAAAATATAATAAGTAATTTTAATTAATTAATTAATTTATTATATTTTTATTATTATATTAATATAAAAAATTAAGATTTTTATTATATTTAATTAATTATTATATTTATTATATATATATATTAAACCTAATTTAAAATATTATATTATATTTTAAAATAAAAAAAGTTTTTATTTAATAATATATATATATAAATAAATTTTATTTATAAATATTATTAAATTAAATTATATATAATTATTTTAAAAATAATTTAAAATTTTAAATATTTAATTAAATAATTTTTAATTTAATTAATTAAAAAAATTTAATTAAAAAATTTTTATAATAATATAAAAAAAAATAATATTATAAAAATAAAAATATAATATAATATAAATATATATAAATAAAAATATTTAATATAAATATTATTATTATTTTTTAATAATTAAAAATTAAATATTTATAAATTATTATTAATAAAAATATAAATTAAAAATAAATTAATAAAATATATTTAAAATATTATAAAAAATAAAAATATAAAATTAAAATTAAATATAAATTATTATTATTTAATTTAATTATTTAAAATTAAAATAAAAATAAAATTTAAAAATATATTAATTTATTTTAATTTATATTTTAAAAATAAATTTAATATATAAAATATAAAATATAAAATTAAATATTTAAAATAATAATAATATATATTTTAAATATTATTATTTAATTAATAATATATTTAATTATTAAATAAATAATTTTTTAAATATTTATAAAATATTTTATTTATTATTATAATATTTATAAATTAAATAATAAAATTTTAAAAATAAATTAATATTAAAATAATTAAAATTAAATATTTTTTTTAAAAAAATTTAAATAATATAATTAAAAATAAATATTAAAATAATTAAATTTATTTTATAAAAATATAAATTTTATTTATATTAATTTTTTTAATATTAAATTTTTTTTATATTAAAACTTTTTTATATTTATTTTTTTAATAAATTTATATTAATATATAAAAAATAATAAAAATTTTATTAATATAATTATTTTAATTATTTAAATTTAAAATAATTTTAATAAAATATTATTTATATATTAAAAATATTTATTATTTAAAATAATTTTAATTAAATATTATATATAAAAATTTTATAAAAATTTTATAATTAAATTAATATAAAATATTTAATAAATTAAAATTTTATATATATTAAATATTTATTTTATATTTATAATTTTAATTTAATTTTATTATTTAAATATATTATTTTATAAAAATATAATATTAAAAATAATTTTTATTTAAAATTAAAAAAATATAAATATATAATTTTTTATTAATTTAATAAAATTATTTATTATATTTATATATTATATTTATTATTATTATATTTTAAAATTTTATTTTAGATTAAATTAATAAATTTTTTATTTAATTTTTATTTAAATATTTAAAATATAAAATTTATTTTATTTATTAAAAAATTTATAAATTAAGTTTTTTATTTATTAATTTTATATTTAAATTTATTTTAAAAAATATAAAAATTTTTATAATTATATTCTTTATTAAATATTTATTTAATAATAAATAAAAAATAATTAAAAATAATTAAATTAATTTTTTAAAGATTTAATAAGGGCTTAGAGATTACTAAGAGCCTTTTTAAGTTTAATAGTCTTAATAAGCTAATATTTTTAAGGTATTATAATACCTTTTAAAAATTTAATTTTAATAAGGTTAATAAATTATAAAAGTATTATATTATATTATAATATTATAATATTAATATATAAATATTATTAAGTAAGAAAATATATTTTATAATTATAATAAATATATTTAATTAATATTATTTATTTTAATTTTAAATAAAAAATAAATTATTTTTATTAATATAATAAAAAAAAGTTTATTAAGATATAATATTAAATATAAAAGTATTTATAAAGCTTATTTAATATTAATTCTTATATTAAAAAGCATTAAGTATAATAACTTAATTATATATAATATTATATTTTTTTAACTAGGTTATTTTAATCTACTCTTAGGTATATTATAAGGTTAAATTACTTATAATATTTTCTTTTTTAATAACTCTAGCCTAAAAGTAACTTAATATAAGACTATATTTTTATATCTTTTTAATATACTTACCTTATTAAGGCTAGGCCTTAAAGCTACCTTAAATTACTTAAAATAAATTAGCTTAATAAGATTATTAAAGCTAAAAAAGCTCTTTATAGTTTTATAACTTTTATTAAACCTTTAAAGGGTTTATTTAATAGCTTTTAATTATTTTTTATTTTAATTATAAAATACTTTTATTAATATTAAATAAGGGTTTAGTATATTTTAAAAATAAATTTTTTATAATTTTATTAATTATATTAAATATACTTATTTTTTATATATTAAAGAATTAATATTTTTTATTACTTTATAATAATAAAAAATATAATTATAAAAGCTTTTTAATTTTATAAAAAGGGTTAAAAGAGAAAATTAATAAATAAAAAACTTAATTTATAAGTTTCTTAATAAATAAAATAGGGTTTTAAATAAAAGTATAATAAAAATATATTAATTTAATTTTAAGTAAAGTTTTAAGATATAATAATACTAAATATAATATATAAATATAATAAGTAACTTAATTAAATTACTAGAAATAGCTATAATTATATTAAATAATTTCTTAGTTATTAGAGCTAAGTATATTAAGGATTCTATTAGTAATCTTTCTTATAACCTTATTTTTTATCTTAAAAAAAAACTAAAAAGATACTAATAAGGCCGCAAATAGCTATAGCTATAAGAGTATGCTTAGATAAATCATGCCCGCGGGCTTTAACTACGCTGCTATTATATAGCTAAATTCTCTATGCATAAGACTCCTTAAGTTACAAGCCTATCTTTATTGCAAATCCTAATTCTCTTGCTAAGAGCCTAAGGAAAAGCTAAGATAGCTAGATAGCAAAGTGCAAGAGTATTAATAAATTTCATAGTAGTAATAATTAGATAGGGTAGGAAAGAGATAGGCGAGTTTTATACAAAAGGCAATAGAAAGAAGTAGGCGTGAGAACGCAGATTACTTTATGAGCCTGGCTATGAAAGATCTATTCTGTGATGATGTTGGGCCTCTTTATACTTGGAAGATAGGTCTAAGCTGTGTCCCCTAGATGTGATGCAATTTCGCATTCCTTAATGAAGGACAATTATCTCTGTTATAGGATCCAACTGTGAGAATAGCTGCGAAGGAATTCAGGTCTTTCTGGTGAGTAATCTGCGCCAAAAGCGAAGGATTAATCGACTAGATGGTTGCAAATAGATAGATCTGCGGGCAGCAAAAACTATCGATGCTAGGTATATGTAGATCAAAGCAGTATTAGATAGTCACGCTATGAAACTGAAACTGGGGGGAGTTTCAGTTTCATGAAACCGGGAGTCAGTATAGTTTCAGTTTCATATGAAACAGTATAAAACAACACGGGTGGCTATCCAGCAATGATCTTGGGTGCCATAGCTTCAATCCCATGGGATCACTTGCTAATATATTGCTAACGATTAGAATCTATTGTTGAAACACTCATAACCCGCACCTCATATCTCTATCTAAATGCACATCCATCTTCGGGCTCCATGACCCAGGTCAAGTCGAGTTCGAGTTGTCAGCGCAAGACCAAGCGCTAGAGCCGCCGCTCTTGTTGTAAGAGTTAATGATACCAACGATGGAGCCATAAGTGCCTCCGATCATCAAGAATGTACCGATCACAATGATAAACACACTCCAGATGACCATAAGAGTCCACTTGGTAGTTCGCTGCGCCTTGTTCTTGCCCTTGTGCCAGTTGTCAAACAACCACATACAGCCCATGGGCTGTAGGCACTGAAAGGTTCCAAAGAGCGCGCCAACAAGAGAGACAAGGCCGCCAAAGACGGGAATACCGCTGGCGATGACGTAGGCGATGACGGCCATGGCAAAGGTGCAGCCGAGCCAAGTAGACCAGTGGGTAAAGGTGTTGGCGGTGAGATGCTTGGAGCCTCGTAGGAAGCGGATGAAGGCATACTTGGCGGGGACCTATTTCCACTGGTTAGTTTATGCCTTTTGGCCTAGCGCTGGCAACCCGTCCCGATGTGACCAGTATAGGTGATACTCACATGAGTGTAGAGACACGCGCTGACGATCAAACCAGGGAGAGCCAGTCCGTAGCTGATCTTCTTGATAGACTTGCCAGCAGATCCCAAGGCTGGGGATGCAACATACGTGCCGCAATAGTAGTAGACAACGATTCCGACAACAATATACGTGACAGTAACGACGGCCTGGCAAAGGAACAACGCCTTCTTATAGTGACGAGGTTCGCGCATCTCGGCCGCGATCGGGAAGAAGACGGGTGTGCCGGCGTAGGCGAAGACAAAGGCCGAGATGGCCGAGATGGCATCTGCAAAGGTAGGCGTGTTGACCAGCTTATAGTCGGACTTCCACTCGCCCTCCTGGGGCGCCGCGTCAGGGCGGTCCTGGACGCCGACGGCGACGGTCACAACAAAGACTGGAGACGTTGTTAGAGATGTCTCACAAGACAGGTAGATATCAGATTACTGACTGGCTGAGACAAGAGTCACCAGGCCGATCCATGCAAGCCAGCTGACACGGTCGAGCGTACGCACGCTGGCGGTCATGAAGGCGACGATACAGGCCACGGCGACATAGACTGCAGTGCAGGTTGCGTGGGTGGAGAGTGTGTTGAGGGCGATCGAGATGCCGAGCATGCCAGAACCGGCGATACAGATGGTGTAGAGAGCGTACGAGATGCCATAGACCTCCTTGCCGACTCGACCAAACATGAGTCCAGCTGCGTCGTCGATGCCGTACACCTCAGGGTGGCGAAGTTTGAACTTTCCGACGATGTAGTCGGACCACGTGGTGAGGACTGCAATTACCAGCAGGCAGACAACACCAGGGATCAAGCCGAGGACGTCGAAGGAGGCTGGGATGGACAAGACACCTAGGCCGATCTGGGACTTCATCATGAGGACTGATGTTCCAAGCCATCCTACCTGAGTGACATGTCAGTCTTTGTCTGCCATCTCGGATAGGAAAATGATGCATACGTTGCGGTAGTTGGGGCCGTCTTCGTGAATAGTGCCAAAAACGGCATCGTTGGTCACGCCTGGCTCGTCCTCGACATGGTGGGCTTTGGTGGGAGCCTCGGGGACCTGATTCTCGGAGTCGTAGTGGCTCATCGCGGATGGTCGTTGATGGGTGAGAGAGCGAGTGTTGGAGTGATCGCTGGATAGATGGGGGAGCCTGGGGAAGGGGACTGGCATTCTTGGCGACTATATAAACGTCTCCTTCTCGGCCTGGGGTAGATCCACTACACTACGTTTCGGCGAGCAACAGAGTTGTAATCTCGTGGAGATTTTGATATCTTGCCCCAGCCTGACTCGCATCGCGGAGACCACAGTGGGCACCTTCATTCTAGAACCAGACTGTTGCCTGCCAAGCCATGATGATGTGGTTCGGAGTTCGTGGCCCCATGGGGGTTTTCCTGGGAGATAGGGATAGCCCGAGGAGCCATCATCTCATGTCTCGTAGCATCATGCAAGCCGAGCGTACCGACCTGGCCGGGGTATTGAACAAAGCATGACACGGTGTATTGATTCATTGACATGGCAGAGCCCCATCGGATGGAGAAGCTCCCAAGACTGAGCCGCTGGAAGCCGGTAGCGTTCAAGACGAGTGAAGAGATTTTTTGCTCGACTGTCGAGGCTTGACCACTTTTAAGTGGGGCGGCTTGGGGTCTTTTGCTCTAGCGGCTCCCCCAAACGGCTCATCCGAGAGAGACTCGCGGCCATTGTCGCTCTTGCCACCCATGGATCAAGCTGAAAAAGCTTTGTGTTACTCTCGGTAAGCTGACTACTTGAGGTTATCGGGTCAGGACCTTGCGGGTCAGACACAGACCTTCAGCTGCTGAAACGGCGGCCAATACATGTCCTCAACTGTCAAGGTGATCCCCCCCGACCTTGGCGGTTGCCCCAACATGGCTTGGTGCGGAGTAATTAGCCCGGCCCAGATCAACTTCTCTACCCCTGGATTACTCCAACTGAACCCCTCAGTTATTCGCTCACCCCGAAACCCTCTCCACTTTGAGAAGAGTTCGGCCCGAGACAAGGCGGCCCGGTTATCACCACCGTCTCCAGTCCAGGTCTTGATCTTTGAAGTCCTGGTGGAATCATGGTCCATGCACAGATCAACGCGGACACTTCTCGACTGCGCGGGATGAATGGGTCTGGCAAGATAAAACGAAAGGGGGGGGCATGCGGAGAAGCCACTTGGGGTTATACGTAAGAGAAACGGCGAAATGATGAATATAACAAAAATTTATCACATGTTTTCTTCGCGGGAAGCTTGAGATCAAAGGGCCCATGGGGAAAATTGGCAGACCCCGTGTTGGACATCTCATGAGTGTTTATTCTCTTGAACGATGGCATGATGTGGAACCAGCGCCAAGGTAGATGATGGGCGACAGGGAACGCACAGTATCTCATACTCAACTCACAGAGCAATTTCTAGAGAGCAGCAATGACAGATGCCTGATGAGCAGACAACAAAACCGTTCCATGATCAAACCCCATGACGTAACATTGTTTTGCCCAACGTTAGGCTCCCATCACCTCCTCCAGCGCCTCACCTTGCGTGTTTCATCAGCTCCGCAGCTACTTTTACTTCTAGACTTTTCTAATATAGTAGCCTAGCCTATTTGTTTTTTTTTTAAAAAAGATTTACTTAGCTTATTACTAAATTACTATATATTAAGTAATAATAAGTATAATAAAAATTAATAGTATTTTATTTATATTTTATAATAAATTTAATATTTATTATTTAACTTTATGCTACCCAAAATAGGGATCAAAGTATTACAATTAATATCTCAGTAATTTCAATAATAAAGGCTCTATACCCAAAGCCAGAGGTCTCAATAGGCTTAAATCAATAAGGTTTATCTATATAATTATCAATAGCTTTAATAACGCGCTAAAGCCAGCTCTATTCATAATAAACAGCTTACATCTTGACCAACTAAAGAGGTTAAAATCTAACCCCTTTACGTAGCAGCTCTCCCCTCTAACGCCAACCTTCCGATCGCCCTTATAATTCTCGACCACTCGAAGAGGTTAAAATCGCTTCTATTATCCTCGTGAGAGGAGGTTCAACCACAACCAATAATAACCACAACTAACCAGTTAACTAACCAGTTAACCAATCCACGACTAGTCAACTAATCAACAATACATCAACAATCGCGATAGCTTTCCGCAGAGACCTTCAACTAAGCAATCAAAGCAGCGCGGCCAATGCCTATTAGTATACCTTCTAATATAACTAAGATAACCTTAGCGAGGAAGTTTATAAGCTTTATAAGGATATAAAAAATACCTATAATAGGCTATAAGAAATAATATTAAATAAATACCTTTAGAGTATTATATTAAGTAAGGACCTTAATAATCTAAAATATATTAAACTTATAATCTTTAGTTATAATATTTTTCTTTTTTTACTTAGCTTTTTTTTACTTAGTAATAATATTAATAAAAGGATTAATTTTATTAAAAAAGAGCTTTTTTTATTAAAGGCTCTTAAAAAGAGATTAGAGAAAGGGTAAGTTCTTATTAGCGAGGAAGACTAATTCCTTAGGGACTTAAAATATAACTAATACGCAGCGTAGCTTATAACCCTCGTTATAAGCATTAATACCTTCTGCTATGCTAAATAAGAGGATTAAAGAAATCTTATAGCTAGGATCTAGCTATATAGCTATAGGCCTAATATTAGGAAATAGGGGTTATTAGCGTTATAGGTTTTAGAGGGATTAGTTCTTAGAGTTAGTATTAGAGTTTTATAAACCTAAAAAGAGTTAATGCTAGGGCTTAGCGCTAGATTAAAACTTAGAGGTAGATAGAGGTTTATAGGTTTAATTAATTAAACCTATTTAATTAAATATATAATATATATATCTTAGCTTATATAAATATATAAATAATAATAATTATAATAATAATTTTAATAATAAAATAACTTTAATATATTAATTAAGAAACTAATTATAATTAGCTTAGATTTATATTTAAAATAAATTAAATAATTTTATATATAATTATATAATTAAAACTTATTTTTAATATTACCTAGATTTTAGTATTTATAAAAATTATTAATTAAATTATTAATAGTTTTTTTTATTAAAAAATTATATAATATTAATAAATTATAAATAATTAAATTTTTATTTTAATTTATTAATAATTTATTAATATTATATAATTTTATAAAATTAAGATTTTATAAAAATAAATAAATATAATTTTAAATTATAATAATTTTAAAATTAAGTTTTTTTTTAAATTATTTTTAAATTTAATATATAATATTTTTTTAATAAAATTAATAATAAAATAAATATTATAATATAAAATTTTAATTATTATTATAATTTAATTATTTAATTATATTTATTATTATTTTAATTAAAATTAATATAATTTTTAATTAATTAAATTTTATTTTTATATTTTTAAATATTTTATTAAAAGAATTTTTAAATATTTAATTATTATTTTATATTTTTTTATTTATTTATTTTAAATTATAAATTTTTAATTTTATTATTATTTATATTATAAATACTTATAAAAATCTTTTTAAAATATATTTTAAAATTTTTAATTAATAAAAATAATAAAAATATATATTAAAAATTAATTTTTTATATTATAATTTTATTTAATATTTCTTTTAATTTTTATTAATTTATAATATTTTATTTAATTAATTAATTTATAATAAAATCTAATTTTATTCTTACTTAATTTTTTATATTATTTATTTATTTTATATTTTTATAAAAATTTTATAATTATTATATTTTTATATTATATATTAATAAAAATTTTAATAATTTTAATAATAATTATATATTTTAAGTTTTTTATATAATAAGTTTAATATTATAATAATTAATTTTAATAATTATAAAATATATAATAATAATTTTTTTAATATATTTAATAAAATTATTTAAAAATTATTTTTAATAATTAATAAAATTTTACTTATTAAATATAAAAATAATTTAAAGCTTAAATAAATAATAATTAAAAAAAACTAAATTAATTTTTTAAAAATTTAATAATAATTATATAGCTATAAAAAGTT
This sequence comes from Fusarium sp. M6JPR69, assembly GCA_037576055.1. Taxonomy (NCBI): domain Eukaryota; kingdom Fungi; phylum Ascomycota; class Sordariomycetes; order Hypocreales; family Nectriaceae; genus Fusarium; species Fusarium sp. M6JPR69. The sequence continues at coordinate 23,642 of JBBEOF010005347.1, forward strand.
TTTTTAATTTTAATAATTTAATAAAATTAATTTATTTTAAATAATTTAAAATAACTTTAAGTTTTAATTTTAATAAGATTAATATATTAAAAAAATAAATTAATATAATTTTATATTAATTTATTTTTAAACTTAGCTTATTTAATAAAAAAATATATTTTATAATTTATAAGTGTTTTTATTATTATTTTATAATTTATTATTATATTAATTTTATTAATTATAAAATATAAAAATTATTATTTTATGTTATATTATTATTAATATTAATAATTAATTATTATTAAAATAAAAAAAAAAGTATTTTTATTATTATTAATAAATAAAATATTTTTAATATAATAAAATTTATTAAAAAAAAATATTAAATATAAAAATATTTATAAAATATATTTAATATTAATTTTTATATTAAAAGATATTAAATATAATATTTTTATTATATATAAAATTATATTTTTTTTATTTAATTATTTTAATTTATTTTTAAATATATTATAAAATTAAATTATTTTTTAATATAATAATAATTTATTTATTTAATAAAAAAGTTTTATATAAATAAAGTTTTAAAAAAATAAATTTATTAAATATAAGCTTAAGATTTTATTATTTTATTTTATATTTTAAGTATTTTTATATAATTTATTTATTTAAATTATATATATTTAAATAAATAAAATATTAAAAAATTAAAAACTTATTATTTTAAGATTTATTTTTTTTATAAAATACTTTTTATTTAATTTTATATATTTTAATTTATACATTTTTAAATTTTTATTTTTTTATATTATAATTTAAATTATAATTATTTATTTTTAATAATATTTATAAAATCTTAATATTTAAAATTAAAATTATTTAATAATATAATTTTTAAAAATAATTTTTAAATTTTTAATTAAAATAAATAATAAAAATATTAATTAAAAATATTTATTTTATTTTAATTTTATATTATATTTATTTTATTTTTATTATTTTAATATTTATTTAAATATTTAAAAAATAAAATAAATAAAATAAATAAAATAAATAAAATAAATAAAATAAATAAAATAAATAAAATAAATAAAATAAATAAAATAAATAAAATAAATAAAATAAATAAAATAA
>JBBEOF010005348.1:0-24595 GCA_037576055.1 Fusarium sp. M6JPR69
GCGTGTCGCCACACGGCACGGATCAACGTATTCCGCTCACTCGGTGCGAGTGAGCGGGACCTACTTTCTCACTCCGGGCAAGTGAGAATGCAACACTATCTCACGATGAAAGTTAACAGCCGTCGTTCCCGGCTACGCCGGTCACTCCTGCTAGTGATATAAGCTAGGTTAGGCTCCTTCGTCGCCTAAAACTCCCTCCGGTCGTTAACATTCGGTACCCAAATGCCACTCCGTTCTCAGAGATTTACCCATACAATCTCAGAAATCTTCCCATACAAAAAATGTGCAAATTCAGATCGAATTTGAACTCGGGTCTGCTCGACCCTCGACATCATTTTCCGGTCGCGCTGACGCACTCCCTCCACCTTTACCCTCCTCATGACTCCACATTCGTCGCATCCCACTCTCGTGTTTGACTACAGTCAATTGAGGCTATCACCAACAGTGATTACAACGCATCTTGCGAGAATTATTGTAACGTCGTGTCGAGTCGCTCTCGCTCCTCTGACTCCGCACCTCACTTCGTTCGGTATCAGAACACAGTTCTGACTTGGGCCTCCGGCGGTCAAACTCAATTGCCAATCCGCAGTCGTCGTCCCTCCTCCTCCTGCGGACTCAAGTTTAATTACAATCACATTCACGTCATGTCAAGAAGAATGCTCGCATCATACTACATCACGTCGCTCACCATTTTGAGCTCTTGTATTGGTTTTGGCTCGCGACTACCACTTATTATGCTCGCTCAATCACATCATGCATTAAATTAAATATCAATTCATTTCCAGTACCGCAAAGCTACTTGACCAGGAGACCTAACAGCTTGCCTAAAAATACTCTCTCTTGTGAGCCCACAAGATAAAAGAAATGAGGTTATCGCCGTCTCGTACAACTCCTCTCTCCGTTTCCATAAATGAAGCAAATGATACTTCTCCCATTTGCAAACACGTTCTAATATCCTACGAATATCCCACCAGGCCCTCTTAGGCCTCTTCCGTGCCGTAACGACACCATCTACAATCGAAAACAAATAATACGAAATTAAAAAAAACCGGAGAGCCTCCAACTCGTCGTTCTCCCGACTCAAACATAAAAAGTCATCCAACTCCTCTGGTAGTTCCACTTTCGTGACTTCACCACTCTTCATCGTCACATCCGTTCCTCTCCAATAAGGATGTTCCCCCAACATCCTCACCCAAAAGGGTCTATGCAGCTTCGCAGGAACATGACGTAAAAGCACGCCAAGCTCATGAGGTTCTACGTCCCTCTGTCGTACAAAATATCGAAAGAATTCAAGATCGAACGTCTCCCCTAGCCGTTCAAATAATGTCTCCACATAGCGTCGCCCTCTCCGTATAGCCTCCGGCATAGCCTCCGGCATCATCATACGGTCCTCACCGTAGCACTCTAGATGCACTCTTGCATCCTTGACCAACGTCAAGAAATCATCCGCACGTCGCTCCACGACATCAATCGCATCACGCGATAACAGTAACAGCTCACTACGCTGTGTCACTTCCACTCCATCCTGTCGTGACCCCTCTAGGGTAAATACTGGCTCCGCCATGATAGAAACAGACTCCGTCTTCAGTTCTTCCTCACGGAAGACTAAGATAAAACTCGACTCCTCTGGTCGTCTCGATCACCAGTCGCCTCCGGCTCCTGTTTGCGTGTAAGAAAAGAAGAGTAAATGTGCAAACCTGCACATATATGATCTCTCGATCCAAAGGTAAAAAATAGACGTCACAATACTCTGTTCGTCTACCACCTTCGTGGTTGAGTCTCGACGTCCGTCTTCGTTCAATATTCACTTTCCCCCAAGAAAGGTGAAAAGAAGAGAAAGAAGAAAAAGCACCCCCCAGAGGGGGGAATCCTCTGGATTTATGTACTCGGCTCACTACTTGAGGGGGCCTATAGTCCGGCCTATTCCCGTGACTCGGTCTTCCGCAACTCCGTTGTGCTCGGAAGACCAAGCACGGGGGGTACGTTGACTAAGGAAAAGGCCGGTTGATTAGGGCAATAAGAAAGATACCTCTAATTATGCAGGCGCCCCATGCTATTATAAGTCACTTCTTTATTGAGATAGTCTTAAGTTCTGCAAGTAATGGTGTGAGTAAGATATTACTACCCCGCCTGACCGTCGCGTTGAGATCATAAATATAAAGATACCCCAACCATCAATTGCAGTAATGCATGCTTATGATGATAATGAAGTGACTTCTCTCTGCACTATGAAATAGCTATGATAGAAGTCTCTTTTTTCCCCAATCAAGCGTACATTTGCTAACTCAACCGCCCCCCCGTGCTTGGTCTTCCGAGCACAACGGAGTTGCGGAAGACCGAGTCACGGGAATAGGCCGGACTATAAGCCCCCTCAAGTAGCCTGCGTGCAATTACGGTCGTACAATCCGTACGGACGTAAAGTGGGTACCCCTTACAATCCCCACACCTTCGTTCATTGGCCCACGGCCATCACTACGCTATTACTCGTCCGTTCTCGGGTCATACGACCCTCCACTACCCTAAAGTACGGGTACGAGGTCAACCAGCCAAAGGCTTGGAAGACCATCTCTGGGGCCCCCATCGCTCGCAGGCTCACTCACCCCAGTTTCTTAATCCCGCGCTTCGCCCGGTTGAAAAAGAAAACCGCTTATATCACCAAAGTTAGGAGCACCTCGAAAACCGGGTACCCCGGTATTTCTCGTTAGCGTCTATAAGCTGAATGCTCCCTTCGGTCGCGGGATGTATCGGTACATCCTTAACAATTGTGACCAATTCCTTGGCATTTCTCACGTTCGTTCTCACCCAACGCCAGATGCTAACCCATACAAAGTCGATGTCGAAACGAAAAAAGTCCCAAAATCTGGTCGATTTCGGGATTTTCAATGTACCTCGACTCCGTCTCGGTCCCACATTCCCCCCTCGACATGTCTGTCTCGGGTGTTCTGTTGGTGTCGGTCGACCCTACGGTCTCCCTCGTACTCTTGTTCATTTCATTCACACACATCCGTGTCATGCTGCATCCGCATTCAATTGACCTCACACTTGAGGGTATCGTGAAGTGCAATTACAACGCATCTTGCGTGAATTATTATAACCTCACTTCGATGTCACTCCGTTCCATCTCGTTCCGCACCTCGCTACGCTCGGTATTTTAAAGCAGTCTCTGCTTGGGCCCTGCATTCTTCACATGCAGATGAGATTACCTTGACAATCCCTCCGGCATGCGTCGTTCCTCCTCGCCTCCGGGACTCTTCTTGTGTCAGTAAGGATGAATCACGTATTGCTCGCCTTAAGTATAAAACGAAATGGTGCTCAACAGGTTTAAATCTTTATTTAAAGTATTATGTCTCGCCCCATGTCCGTTAAGTCAAGTGGCTCGCTCAAATATTATACAGTGCATGAAGCTATTTACAACTACAAAATAGGCAATTACCCTGCCTCCATACAGTTCAAGGGTAAATCTACAATTACATCACTTTCGTTACAGTCTAAAGTCTACGGTCATAGCCATTCCCTACAATACATCACACTCTACACATCAATTAGCTGCTTACCCAGCAGCCTGAGTCCGGGCTCTTATCCCCTCGCCCTTCTACACAATCATATACACAGTCAACGTCGCCTTCCCAAGGCTCTACATCAACTCGGCTTAGACAGCCTCGACACCTCTCCCAGAAACGATGCGGAACTTCGTCTCCGATGGGATGCACCCACTGGAACCAGTCTGGGAATTGAGAAAAGAAATTGGCATCTAGCCAAGGAGTTACACACAGTGCTGGATAGACACGCTATGAAACTGAAACTGGGGTGAGTTTCAGTTTCATGAAACCGGACGCCAGTATAGTTTCAGTTTCATATGAAACCGGTTTCAGTTTCATATCAACCAACATCGAATTTCTTTTTTTTTTCTCCCCGTTTTGGCAAGCTCGAAGCCGGTATACCTACACCTTACAAGAATACAAGTTACCACTAGGCGCCCCAAAGATGTTTGCCATTGTCTGCCTGCCTATACTACCAATTCCCTAGCCTCACAATCGCTTTCTTCCCCCCTGCCCATCTCTATATCTTCTTGGAGAATCCTTACAGCTGCGTCGATATCCTCCGCTCTCCTAAACACCCCTGCAAGAACCGGCCTGCTTTTCCCCTTTGGAACACTTATCCAGCTTTTAATGCACTCACATGCCTCTACCATTTTGGCAGACATGCTACTTCTATCCCATGTAACTTGCCGTCTTGCGCCCGAGAAAATTCGCTCTGCTTCCGTAGACATCGGAGGAATGCAGAATATGTCAATAGCCATACGGCAGAGGAGCGGGAAATTCTCTCGTTGGGTCGGTTCAAGCCACCACTGTAAGGCCGTTTGTTGTCCAATCCCAACTTGTGAACCCTGCGAACTATCGTCAAAACCTGGCCATTAGATGGCTTCAAAATTACTTACATAAATAAAGCGGTCGAATTCATCCTCAATTCGCTCGCTGTGCTGTACACCTTCTGCCTCCAGCGATCAAACTCATCGAGTTCTTGCCCTTTCTCCTGTTGTTTATCTGGGAGCTGGTAGCTCTTGTACTCTAGTAGGCAATTACGACTTAGGTCTTCACGGCTACCACTAATTATCATGGCTAAGTATGGTTTTTATATATACTTTACTCATCTAAAAAACATAAAAAAGAAGTTTTATTCTTCTTAGATCGATATTGCTGTCGCGGCATGTCATGGCATATCGCGATATAGTGACAATCGATTGAGCGTTACATTTCCTATTATAGAATAGTGCAATACATGGGTTGAGCGTTACATTTCCTAATACGGCTAGCGCTCCGATGTCAGCGAAGTTTAGCCGACCCAACCTGTTGGAAACCACGTCGTATTACTAAGGCCGCTCTGGTCAAAATCCATCCATTTTCGGAAGCAAAGTGTCGCATAACATTCGTGTGACCGGATGTAACTATCCGGTTTCACATCTGGCCTGTCGCATAATCCTAACGACATGAGCTTAAATAGCTGTGCCCGAACACATGGCTGTTCGATTTCTTTTGTTCTTTAGATAATTCTCATCAATTGGCTGGTGCCATCAATGATCCCTGTGGAGCCAATTGTCTGACAACAAGCGATAACCCTCTTCTCTTCAATCTACAGAAACAACATCGATTCATACAATTAAAGAGAGATGTGATTTGCTGTGTATACAGCTCTTCAGTCTGTAGTATGTCACCTATTGGCAGCGCACCAGTCTGCCCAGGGCCGCGAAGAACATACAATACCTACACTCGCATCATCCGACCACCACAGGTCAATAGGTATTAAGTGAATCACTTCAATGCGTGCAATATATAAAGAAGCCCTCTTCCCCTTGAAGAGCCCTTCTTTCCCTCGTCAAACAGTATCGCAAGGATGTATAACCGCAACCAAAGTCAGCGTCAAAACCCTCAAGACTTCCCCATCTTTGTTGACAATACGGCAACTCCAGCAGGGGCAGTCTATCCTTCAAATGCGAATATACCGGCCACTTTACACCCTGTTGCTAACAATCAGCAACGAGAGCGGCGCCCCAATGATCCTTACCCAGCAACCAACCCTCTACATATGCTCCATTGGTGGGTTCAACATACCTTGCCAAATGGTCCAACTACCTCCAATGCCCTCTATGCCCAGGATCCTCAAGCTCTTGTGAGAGCCCAGAATACTCAGTATCTTCCTCAGGGGGATCCTATTGCTGTGATCCAACGCCCATGGGGATATCAGGTTGAGGGAGAATGGCACGTTGCGTATTGGGATCAACGGCTTCAGCAACGGCAACAGCGTGCCAATCCTAATATTAATCCCCTCTGGAGTACATTCAACCTTCAGGCTATGGATCAGTCATATCGGAATCAGCAAATTGCGGTCCCAGGCACGAATTGGCCTTCGCCGGCTATAGGGATGACTACCTATCTGCCAACAATTGCACATTTAGAGAATGCAGGGGTTCACGTCGCGAATGTTGACCAAAATGGCTATATTCAGTGGTATTGGCAGGGAAGGCAGTGATCTCTTTGGCATTGGTAGGCAGTGATCTCTTTGGCATTGGTAGGTCTTTTGCTCTTTTAATTAACGGCTACTCGGCCAAATGAACCCAACATTGCAACTCAGTCACAACTCTATTAAATCGAGCCATTAGGTCATAATAAATATACTCGGAAATTCGCTTTTTCTTTCTCTGTGCAATAATACATACCAATCACATTTTCCATCAATCCTGCAAATGTTACAGGGGGGGGGGTTCCCGCTTCTATACCGTTCCTCCTGTAATTCGAGATCCCTTTCACAAGCATCCCAGATATGCTGCATCCCTCGCTGCTGTACGAAGGGCTGCCCTGCCCTCTCTTTCTCAACACTCTGTTCAACCCGTTCATTCTCAGCTTTATCCCAATCAAGATAACTCTCCTTCTCCTCCCTGGTCCACTCTCTGATGCCATTTCTCTCCCTGCAATGCCTCCCCATTTGCTTGTAGTCAAGGCACCAGTCAAGCTCTGCTTTGGAGTAACGCATAGGTAGCTTCATGGCCTTCCGGTATTGTTGATTAGTCTTGATGGCTCCCTGAGGCAATGTAGCATACCAGGCCTCCCGTGCTTCTTTGTATCGTTGGAAGATAGCACGAGGGTCATCAGCTCGCAAGGCAGGAACTGCTGTTGTACGTGCTGCAGTAACAGTTGCTGGTCCAGCTGCTAGAGGAGATAGTATACGAGTTGCCGTCTGTATTGTCGTATGTGTTGTTGTAATTGCTATAGTCTCAGATACTATAGAAGACCCTGACGGAGACGACGGGGACAATGAGCGGGTCACAGAGCGAGTAGATGTGTGTGTTGTTGTATGTTTTGTTGTAGAGGTGTCGGTAGAAGCCTGCAACAGATGTTTGTAACGCAAGGGGCATGCTTTCGACCTCATGTTGTGGCCTTGCTGGTGACATCTCGAACACTTTGGTGGTGCCTTTGGTTGTAATGCTTTCTCAACAGCTTCGAATGCACAAGGCTCACGCTGTGTGCTTGTTGGTGGCAGCGTTGAACTAGCTGCTAGGTGGTCGAACTGCTTTCGAGGCTCAATGAGAAGCTGGGGGCTTCCTGAGCGTTGGAGATACCAATGTGAATGGAAATGATGTAGTAGAAGGGGCTGATACTCGTCCAGTAAAGGTTTCAGGCTATGAGCACAAGGTAGACCAAGAGTCTTAGTAAAGACCCCTGTACACGCAGGATGCTCTCTTGATAGTCGTTGCCGTTGAGCCTCAACCCTCCGCAGGGCTTCATGTGATATCCAACCACGGATGTTGCTATACAATGCCCCGGATAGCTGAAGAGGTATGGTGATATGCTGCCTGGCTTGGTTTGCCTTGAGCTCGGCAAGCTGATTTGCCAGAACAAGCTTGATGGTCCTCCAGGCCTCGAAGAGGTCAACTTGCGATGTTTTCAGGTGACCTTTGATGAGATTGTGAATGCCTTCGGCCCGTGATGTCACATATTGCTCGAAGTGAAGGTATTGATTAGCCCACGCCTTCACAAACCTCTCTTTGTAGAGATCTAGCCAGGTCTCCATGATATAGCCCACCTCGTTGATATGGCCAGGGATGTAACGGCCCTTGAACTTCTCAAGCCTCTCGTTGTAGATATCTTCAGTCGGTGAGGCTACAATCTCATGCCAAGAGTCGTAGAATTCCTTCCACTCTTTCTGCCCTTGAGGATCGTTTTTATCCTGAGTAAATGCGGGCATACAATAGGTCAGGACCGCTTTGTTGATATGCCATAGGCATAGCATCGGGGTTGACTGAGGGAAGCAAGAGGGAGAGGAAACAGCATTCATACAAGCAAGGCAGCGATCTGTAAGTATTACAGAGGGAAGGGCTGCTCCATGAAGCTCATACATATACCGTAAACGCTCGAGAGCCCAGATGAAGTCATGCTCTTCCTCGCCGCTGAGGAATGCAAATGCAATACAGAAGGATCGTTGACAAGCATCAACACCAACTATATCGAGAAGAGGCATCTTATACTTATTGGTCTTATATGTGCAGTCCAATATAAGCACTTCAGGGTACAGTTTGAGGTACGCAAGTGACGCAGGATGTGCAAACAATACTGCTGTAACCCTGCTACTCTCGTCGAGGCGTATTTGGCTCCAGAAGCCCTCACTCTTGAGCTGATCATTAAGGGCATGCATGTTGCTTTGACCTTTGGCAAGGTTTCGCTTGCCCTGTGCAATGCAATTGTAGATATCTTGCTGCGTAGCAATTGTATCCGAGTTCATACGTAGGTATGACATAATCTCCTTTGGTGCAACGCCGGCACTGGAGAATTGTTGGACTGTTGATTGATCCAAGGATGAGAGCTGACGATGTATTGGATGTGCCACTTGACTGAAGCTTGGTTCGTGATTGTGTTGCTTGAAGTCAGCCCCGGAACGATGCCTCGGACTCCATATAGTCCCGCATCGGCTCTCCTTTGCCATGACAGAGAAGAGGCATCCTGTACGACGTGATACAGTCTGCAGTTGGGGATTCTTTGAGGGACGGGCATACCCTCCGCGGTCACAGCCGAAGATGACTCCAATTCTTTGGTTGGAGGTCTTGGAAGACCTCCAGGATGTAAAGGCATAGCCTCGTGGCGCTGCCCAAGCATTGATCGTTGTATGTAGTTCCTCCCGTGAGTTGTAGTTGCCTTCAGGAGGAAGAACATCATCAGGGAAGCGGCGGGAACCCTCAATTGGGTTCATTATAGTAAAAGAAAGGCGCGATAAGTTGAATTGGTGCTGTGTTGAGCTAATGCTGTAGAAGCGGTTGATCATTGAATTGGCACTGAAGCTGTTGGCCGTTCAATTGATGCTACAAAAGCTGGTGGTCGCCGAATTGATGGCACATGGGCTTTTGATGGTTGATTTGAAGCTATTGATCGTTGAATTAAAGCCACAGAAGTGTCAGACACGCGTGTTCGTATAATAATGGGGACAGATGGTTAGAAGATGGAGAAGTGAGAATGATTGTTTTAGGATAATGATCATGCCTGTGACTGATCTGTAGATGTGTTATCTCCTTGTTTTTTGTTCTCCCCCCTCGTCTCTGTATCTGAAGAGGCGAGGCCAAGATACTAGATCTGCTGATCCTGCAACAGGTCTATAACGCTGTTCAGACAATTCATGTATCACCGTGAGACATCTTCCCTTGAGGTGGCTGCCTGTGTAACACCATTATGCATGCCACTTCTCCAACAAGAAGCTGTTGAGCGTTGAATTGAAGCCGCAGAAGGTATTGATCGTTGAATTGATGTGCCAATTTGAGGTTTGGAACCCCTTTCCGTGCTTATATAACGGATCTTATTGGCACGGCCGGCCGTGTCGAAAGTCACGTGATCTTAACGGCACGACCGGTCGTGTCTATATGAGGGGCCAAAGCATACGGCTAGATTACTAACGCGGTTGTTTCCTGAGGCCGTGAAGATCATGCCTACCCTGCGACACGGGGGTAATAAATTTCATTTAATCGCCTATCAACGGTCCGCCTGCCGTCTCGATTCCTTTCGATGTGGGAATCCACACCCCTGCCAATCTCAATCGAGGAGCTCGCACAGCCCTCTTGTAAAACAGCCCTGCTGTTGTGAATGGCCCAATCGGTGTCTCACCAGCCTTCGGGAGGGCGGCTCAAATGCCGCTTTCGCCGACCACGGCGCTCTCAACTGCTGCAGCGACGGAAGGCGCCCAGCTTGCTGTCCCTTCCACTTCCCCTGATCCTGCCTGGATCACAGAAGAACAACCAGCCTCCATCCTCGAGTCAGCCAATAGACTCGCGCACGAGAGCGCAGAGGAGCACAACGCCGAGCTGAAGGTGTTCCAAGCCTTTTGCACCAAATTTGAAGAAGTCGCTCAGCAATTTACCACTGGGCTCGAACGAGAATTCGCACAAGCGTTCGCCAATATCTTCCTGAGTTCCTAGAAACAGGCACTCGCCGGCACCAAAACTGCTCTCATGCCTACCTTCAGCAGCGTTGCTGCATCACTCCCGGCTGTAAACAGCCTTACGATGCCCGTATTTGGGCACTGCCCCACAGGTGACGTGGACAAACCGGCAGTTGCCTAAACTGCCGGCTCTCGCTTCCGTGACCTCACCGCTATGTGGCATCCTACCTCCGTTGCAGACAAAATGTAAACCTCATTTTTGCATCACCTCACAGCATGGGAGCTTCTACTTATGCATTCGAGCCCTTAGCCGGCTCTCATGAGATCCGACTGTTACACCTAGACCCCGGGAAAGACAATGACCCTTTGTGTGGTAGGCTTGAACGCGTCAGATTGGTCTGCAACCCCCCCTACGAAGCACTGTCATATGAATGGGGGAATCCACAGAAGAAACACAGAGTTGCCCTTGATGACGGCTCCATAGTTCATGTCACCGAGTCCCTCTACCATGCATTACGAGATATCCGATACGAGATTCTATCCCGTGGAAGTAGGGTAGTCTGGGCGGACGCGATTTGTATCAACCAGGAAGATACCAAGGAACGGCAACAGCAAGTCTCGATAATGGGATCTATCTATCGCAAGGCTACCCAAGTTATAACTTACATCGGCCCCGAAACTGATGATAGTTTCTTTGCCATTACCTTCGCACATAATCTACGCCACTACGCCACGTCCCGAAGCGAAGCATTGGATCCCAGACTTCAGTCCGCCGACGAGCTCCTCAACATTGGGCTGCCTCCAATATTTGACCCACGTTGGAAAGCCCTCGGTGGATTAATTCTGAGAGGTTGGGTTCGTCACTCCTCAATCGCCCGTGGGATACCACAAGCTAACAGAATTTCGCAAAAGGCCAGTCGATGCTGGTGTGCTCAAGAGTTTCTTCTCAACGAGAACGTCACCATGATGTGTGGGCGAATAGAAGTTCCTGATTGGCATCTCATTTCGGACATTGTGCAACTTGTTTTCAACCGATCACTGCCCAGGTTCTGTCTCCCGCATTCGTCAGAGGACCCGAGTTCTCTAAGGGAATGTCTTGTGTCGCTGCGGCGTTTGCGCCTGTCCGTCACCTACCAGGGCTGCCAGTTCGATCTCCTCAGTTTACTCCAACATGCACATCCGCTGCGGGCCACAGATCCCAGGGATAAAGTCTATTCTCTGCTGGGACTGGCAGTCGATCGCGACAACTTGGCATTGCCAATTGATTACCATTGCAACACGGAACAACTATATGTCACAGTAGCATCCAGGATTCTTGAGACGTCGCCAGCACTTGGCATTCTGTACAGTAACCTGAACGCGAAGTCTCTCACCTTGCCTTCTTGGGTGCCTGACTGGTCGACGTGGCAGTTTGGTAGCTATGGAATGTCTTACACGTCCAATTACTCGGCCTGCGCATATACTGCACCTGACCTAAGGGTACATGACTCAGGGAGCCGACTCGACATTTCTGGGTGCTTAGTTGACAAAATCGTTCAGCAGAGTAATAGGGTCGGGGCATACTACGAAGACCACCATCTTCCCGGCCTTTTCCGGCGAAACGCGTGGCTGAAAGAGCAAGAAGAGCTCGTTCGACAACTTGAGCCATATCCAGACGGTTCGGACATCTCCGATGTCCTCCGGAGAACCCTAATTGCCAATATAACCCTACAGACGGATGTTGCGGGGGAAAACTATAAGGCCTTCTACTATGCTCATCTGAGATGTCATGAAGACAGTTCTACAATAGTAAAGGATATGGCAAGGGAATTCTGCGATGCCGTACGACGGAGGTCGCGATATCGTCGCCTGGCTGTCACAGGAAAGGGTTACTTTGGAGCAGTCCCGGAGACAGCACGTGTAGGAGACTGGGTCTGTATGTTCCACGGTGGGCGGCACCTTTTCGTTGTTCGCGAGCGTGGAAAATACTTCACCTATATCGGGCATGCTTACGTACATGGACTCATGCACGGCGAGGTTTTGCGTTCGGATTGGTATGCGAAACGTACCATAACAATTGGGTGACAGGCGCCGCACCCTGGTTATTTCCATCGTCCCCGAGCATGCTTGTTCATAGAGGATAATGACCCATAAACCAGCCTCCCTGCCACACGATGGTCGCAGTGCTCGGGGACGAACGAATTCACGAATAGAGACTTAATAGTGCGTCCGTGTCACTTCCATGGTTGACTCACAATAAAGTAATAGTAGTTACATATTCCTGCTTGTATAGTTGTCCTTCGCCATTATCGTAATATGAGACTAATCCAAGCCTTTCATAAGCTTCCGGGTTTGTTGGTGGCTTTCCAAGTATCAAAAGCTCGTGATCCCGGCGCTGTGGAGATTCTGGTTTCAACCCGGACACAAAAGATCCTAGTCTGAAGGCCCAGCATTGGGTTCCGGGCCTAAGGATATTTTTCGTGATGTTGTCGTGGGACTGACACAGAGTCTCTTGTGTTCCAACTGATGAATTCTGGGTCAAGTTTTGCGGGTTCCATCTGCAGGCAGTTTTCTGCAAGCTGCCATCTGACGTAGCAACTATTGACTCTTGAAGAACAGTGTCAGTAGTCAACTCTAATTGTATCCTACCCAATGTGACTGCAAGCCAGCCATCGCTAGATGCTTTCTCGATGAAGCCTGAGATCAGAGGTCCGCGGATGGTAAGTCGACCACTCTCAACGCGGCCTAGAGGAGCATTAGGACTAGCCTTCGTCTCAATGGCGATCACCGATGAACTTTTCCGGTATGACTGTTTACCATTCCTAAAACAGTAATAATCCACTTCGCTGTCGATCGAAGCCCAAGAAAATGACGGGGCTATGAACTCGGTTCGAGGTACCGCGTTGACTCTGGCCGCTCTCCGCCAAAGGAGATCCAAATCAATGTTGTTTGTCCATAAGCCAGCAGCATAGGAGGAGTTAGCTCTCTGCTGTACCATCTTGGCAATCCCAGATATTGCAGGTAGCTTGTCTTTGGGATTTGTTAAAACCCGCTTGGAGTAGTTTTCGACGACCTTGTGCCAGAATCGGAAGGCATCCGCGACGTCCGTGATTTGAGTGATCGACTTATGACCAAACTCACGACGGTGATTTAGTCTGGAGCGACACTCGCAGCACACAGCCTCTTGGCAGGTCCACTGCATTTCTCCACTAGAGATAGCGAGCAAGCGGGTTGACAGCAACTGTTCCTGCAGGGTCCATCCTCGCCGTAATAATGGCTCTTGAGGATACCGTTTATCAGCCCTGTTCTGCCACTTCCAGTGGACGCCAAACTCAGAAATGGCTCTAGCCTTTACCAGAACCGAGTCCTCTCCGTCACCTACTCGCTCCTTAAACACTCGTCGACGATAGTTATCAGTATTTAACTCGCTTCGAGTGCTGTGACGCAAAAATGCTTGCGTTGCCGACTCAGATGACGCCGCCGCGATCGTGAGATGAGCCTTAGCATAGATCTCGGACATTTTTGCAGATTCTTTCTCCCAATCTTCATGGCAATCTTGGATGATACATAACGCATCAATCCAGAGATATGAGATTCCAAGCTCTCTGGTCAGACGGACAGCGTCGATATACGCTTGCGGAAGCCCCGAGACCTCGAGTCCCAACTTCATTTTCCCCAAGCTAGCAACTGTAGCCTTGATTGTAACGGCATTGCCCCAGCAATAGCTAAGTGCAATATACTTTGAAGAAGCAATGGTCTCGGTTTCAATGAGCCGTACAACGCTGTCGCCACGATGGCCCACATCGAGAAGACGGGTCGGAAGGCTGCCTTCGCTTTGCCGACAGTGGCTGTGGTTCTTGATACATTCTTGTAAGCACGACCTCATGAATAACAGACTCTCGTCTGATAAATGATCTGCGCATATTTCCGGCAAGGGCCGAATATGGTTCCAGGTCTTTCCGTCAACTATATCCAAATCAGTAAACCGCGGTGAAGTGAGAGTTTGATACATACGCATACACGTATAGAGCTGCACAAAGACTTCGGACCCAAAAGGACGGAACGACATTTCGAAGCTGCCCAGACCGATCGGGAATCTCAAGATAATGTTGCAGAGCCCGCCCTCAATATTGGGGTTCAAATCGAAAAAGACCAATACCTTGAGCAGCATCACACATACCTGACAAGCGGACGCTGCCGAATTTTTGATCCGTCTCAGGTTTCTCCGCAGGCAGACAATGGGCACTCCATGTTCCACAGATATTTCGTCACCACCTCTTTGGATGGCAGAAGCCGCATCCAGATCAAAGCAGCACGGACATGGCTGATCATAGGGGCGAGGAGCTGATGGATGATATGAGGGGACCAGTCTCTGCTCGGTCGTTTCCTCGCAGCGCACACTATTATTGAATTGATCCATGAATCAATTAATCGAGGAAGAGCCTTCGTCGGCAAAGGATCGAGGAACCGCCAGGCTCGCAAGCGAATTACCATCAATTGGCTTGAAAGTTCCCGTGGTTCCTCGCTCGAATGAATAAAAAAGGTAGTAAGGGAGTATCGCACTGAGCGTGCTTTTAACGGCAGAGTGAAAATGACGAGCGGTAGTAGTGTGTCAATTGAATGTTCAGGGTGAGGGGTAATCTAGCCCTCAGATTTACATAAGTACGCAGTTGGGATTACTAAGTCCAGTTTTTTCCTGAGATTATGCCTAGCCTGCGGCAGGGACGCCCCTGTCGTGACCGCTTAGGAGCCCTTATCACAGCCGAAGGGGTAATCCTTGATTTTTAGCATGTAATCGTGGACACGCTGTTGTGATCTGAGCCCCACCTGCCGTCTGGCCTCATTCCTCCGTACCACAGAGAGGGATCCATAGTAATGATCCACAACACCAAGAGCTGTCAACCTGCAAGAACGACGGAATGGTCTCCCCTACCGGATCCAATGTCTCGTCAGGATGCGCGTCTTGAGCAACACAAAGAGGGGGTCGTTTGTTCACTAACCAACGCGCAGGCCCCCTCAAATGTAGCACGGCCGATCACGCGGCCCCCAGTAAGACACTTCAGCTCAACCAAAGCAATGTGCAGTTCGGATGACAAAGCGCATGACTATTTTGGTCTTGCTGCAGGTTTAACCATCAGGCAGCAATGGGTCAATGCCTTTCCGGCAACGTTGGCCAGGAAAACACCGCATCCTGGCGGTTTTATCTGCCTTGGCTGGCGCCGGCAGACAAGCAACTTATTGTCAAGCTCCGGAGACCTTCGCTTACTGTTGGAGGCAAGGATCACGATGAGAGTGAACGACCACAACTAGCGTCAGGCAACAGCCTGCTGTCTATGAATCGGCAGACTAAACACGGGTATAAGAGACCGACTCTCGTCGCTCCTTTAGATGAGAGACGACACGCTCCTTTTAATCCTCAATCTACACTGATCTTTTGTTCGATGTCTGCATTCATGTATCGGTGCTAGGTTGACACTTATCTCCTGAGTGCGTGCGGACCTCCGCAAAGTCACTCGCCCCACTTATCTCGGTCACCTCGGAAGTACGTGAGGGGTACGAAAAGTTAATGCAAGAAGAAATTGATGCCATTTCACACCTTAAACACCATCAAATTATTTTGATCTCATCAATGAGCTCCCCTCCAATTCTAGACGAGATACAGGTCATCACCTCCTATGATGACATGAGCTTTCTCGATGAATGGCACAGCCATCGCATTTGACCCAATGATTCAACCCGGGCCGCGGTTTTTCCGGCCGAAGAAGACCAAGGCACGAGCTTCGAGCCCTTCCAAGTGGAAACACGTAAATTTAATATCAACACCCTGCCTCCAACGCCTCTGAAGCTATTCCAACTTTTCCTCCCTATATCCCTCGTTGAAAAGTGGGTCGTCTACACGAGAAGCTGGGTCTCGTGGCTCCAAATGAACGGCTGGATCGATAGCTGGAAAACCGAAATGAAGCGAACCTCAAAACTCCACAAATGGGAGGGTCCAACGGCTTCAGAGGTGATGACGATGATTGAAGTGCTTATTTATATGGGAGTGCATAAGGAAGAGAAGATACGAAGCTATTGGGAGAGCCCCAAGCCCGGTATTCAACGCGCTGAGCACTCATTTGTTAAGTTCATTTCATACGATATATTCAACTTATCCACAGGCACCTTCGCCCCTTTGACCACACCCAAGTTGACGAGACTGCACAACTTCCGAGGGTATTCCAAGGCGTTGGAGAGTGGTCTGAGCACATACAAGCCGTACCCATGCAGCTATTCCGGCCTGGGTCCCACCTAGCTATCGATGAGTGCATAATCCGCTATACGGGCAGAAGTGACGCTATCACGACTATCAAAAGCAAGCCCGACCCCGTGGGCTTCAAGATTTGGGTCATAACCCAGCTGGGCTTCTTTATTCACTGGCTATGGCATATCAAAAAATGCAGAACACGGCGCCGTTGGCGTTGAAATTTCACTCCAGTGGCGAACCAGCACTTAGGTTTTCAACACCGCAACCAAGATTCCTTATGTTTTCTAGCTCTTCCCCAAAGTATAGTCACTAAAAATCTTGGAAATGTAATTTTTTTTCTGATAAGATCTCTATTCCTATTGTAGCTTTTTGTTAAACCTCAAGTGACAATACCGTCGTTGCTCGACCGTGACGATTTCCTCTTTTGGATTAGTACAGTTTTGAGAGAGCGTGACGATTCCTTAATTTAGTTAGCGCCGACAAGCTACCCCGCCACTAGGTAGGTTCGTGCGTCTGGAATGAAACGCCGCCATACTTTGGGATCATACATATAGCTTCGCGTTCGACTTATCGCATTAGGGACTCCGTTTCTAACGACATAAACTTAAACAAATTTGCCCGAACACACGATTACTTCATCTCTTTTGCTCTTTATAGATTCTCATCAATTGACTATCGTCATCACTGATCCCCGCGGAACCTATTGTTCGACATTAGCCGACAAGAATTACCCTGGTATGCCGCTTTCAATCTATACGAAACGGCATCCATACAAACACAGAAGGAAGAAAGGTGTCCTTAAGTAACCCGCGATTAGCAGGGTCTTCTGTTAGCTATCGAGCTATCACCCTTTTTAAACTCCGCAATGTCAATTACATCGGTAAAAGTCAGAACATGTCACTCACCAGGGAAGCAACAGTACGATTTAAATTTGTTGGTGCGCAAGAAGAAGACCCCGCTGTGCAACGTCGCCGCCGTCTAGATGCGAAACGAGCCCGGGACTACCGGCTCCGTCGGAAAGCAAAACAAAGCATCGATACCACTGACCGTCGGACCGAACCATCATGTCAAGCAGTTGAACCAGGGACAGAGGCCGGGCAGGAGGGACTCAATAGTGCGCTAGTCGATACTGGGGAGTTTGAACAGGAATTTATCCCTGCTGATGATATATCCATTACGTCCAGGCATGGAGGCGAGGGTTCTGATGGGAATAGCATTGAGCAGGATCACTGTGGCGATGAAGAACCCGTCTGCCTTCACTTTCGCTGTGCTAGAGATCTTGAAGCTCGCACGGAGCCCCAAATTCCAGAGTTCTATGCTGAACAAGAAGCAGATCTTCCCGATGGCGATACCTGGTCAGACATAGAACATGCCACCGAGAAGTTTATTCAGCAGTTTCTAGTCGGAATTCATGGTTGTGGCACTGAGAAACATCGACAAGACCTAGCAACGCATATCGAAGCTGAGGGAGCTGATAACCATCATGGGCTGGATCAACTATTCTCAAATAATGTGCCTCACACACTTGACAAACCCTACGCGCTATCCTCTCAATCTCATCATGCGACACCGATCATGGGTCCTTCTCAATGGCAAGAACTATTCTCTGGTCATACACCTCGACAGTTCGAAGGCAAGCCTAAGCAGGCCTGTCTCCACACCGAACATTCACTACAGACTCCTCCGGTTGTTTCGTTCGACATCGATAGCATCTTGGGTTTCGTCACTTCTCCTGCAACAGCAGTTCATGGGATTCGGTTTTATTCTGCCCCTCAGTATGGTCAGAATATTTCCACAGACGTCCACCTTACCTTGGATCGCGTGGATCCAGATCCGGAGCGGCCCCGGTTGATCCCGTCACGACTGAAAGACGTGCCGCATTTCATCTTCGCAAGGGCCGAAGGCGCTGATTTCATCACATTTCACCTATTCTTTCCACATTTGCCATGCTCTCGCGACTTCAATCGGTTAACTGACGAGCAGCTCTCGCGGTGGTTTGATAATATCTTCTACCCCGCTGTCCGTCAGGTTTACGATGTCGATCGACTCCAACACTTGCCGGCAAGCTATCGCCATGCATTAGCTACCTGCCGCGCTCCCAAAGTGGAGGATCGTTTGCTTGAGACACCTAGTTATCGGACTCAAGTCCGGATGACCTATTTCCTACCACCGCAGGGCTTGCAGCAATTGTGGGACCGTATTCTCGCAGCGGTACGGCAACCTGGATTGCAGGACTTTCGCGATCCAGAGCTTTTCGTCGAGGCAAAGGGCACCAAGCTTCTGTTCAAATACCCGGATGCGCCATCTGATCTGCTTGCGGTTATGGAGAACTTTGACTGTAAGCTACACCATGTTCTAGACTTCTCCCACATATGCAGTGACCGGTTGTACATCGATGTGGGCAAAGAGACCTGCCCACTGCACGACAGCGTTTCATCGCCTGAAGCTCAGACATACCTCTGGCGGCATTGTTGCATCCGTCATCACCTCGATCAGCTCTATGATGGGAACATTCCCAAGACCGGCCAAAACTTCTACTACGAGTCAATGCTTCGAGATGCTGGCGGCATGACTTCACTGACACCTCCGAGCTCTCGACTTCGCCGCGGAGGCATTCTCTATGGTCAGATGTACAGTCTCACCAAGGAGATCATAGACGCCGCTCGCACGTTTCCATTTCAAAATCCAGATCTACGGCACTTGGCATTAGACCCTCAGCTTCGCAATGGTGTGCAAAGTATCTGCGGCAAGCCAGCATCAGGCAAGGACATCACCGATCGAGCGTATCTGGCCAGCAAGCGCCGTTGTCACTATGGTCTAATAGATTCTAAACAACGATCCTTTGGTGTCCGCGAAGAATATCGTATTTCGTGGACCTTGTTTCAAAGCGTCCTGACGGTCCTACGCTCTTCGACCCCCGAAACGCGCTCCATCAGGCTACCGGGGCCTCCACCTCATTTATGGGCAGTTCGCAGCTCTGTTTTTATTGAGTTCGCCTGGCACAATATCAACAAGTTTACAACCGGGTTTGAGCTGGTCCGAGCCCAGTGCTCCGCTGGATTGACGACATGGGAGCAAACCAAGATAATGGACATGTTTCTCCGATGTCTCCGAGTCGCAGTCGGAGGACATGATTACTCCCGAGAAGGGGCATTATGGTGGAGTAGACGAGAGCTGCCCCAACCAGTGGGCTTGCCACAAGTGCGCTACGGCCTTGGCTTTAGCCAAACACTAGAGCAGTATGGCTACTGTTGGATTGAGCCTCGCATCAACTGGACTCTATTGAGGTTTCTTCCAAGTATTACTGATTCAGTCTTATTTGGGAATGGCACTCTTCATCAACGATATCTCAAATATGGTGACCATATCAGGCATTTCTTTGACCTCAGTCGCCGCGCTGACTCGGGCCTGGAGTGGCTCCGGCGGTATCCCAGGGAAGATATTATAACTGATCAGATTGTGTCATGGCTCTGTCACATTTGTCTGCAGCAAATGAGGGTCGACGTCCTTCATTCCATTCAACGTGACCTCCGCCCGAAGGTTCGCACTATGATCCTAGATGATCATATCGACTTTTGCCGCAAAGGTCTTTCCGCTGCCCTGGTCAATGGCATGACGGCAGTATCTGGCAATCATGCGAGTGTCAAGAGCCCTCAGGAAGTTGCCCAAGCATTATTCGGTTTCAATGATGGTCGGCTGCGAGGCCATTGGGAAAACAAACCGTTTCGGAAGCTTCATCAGTGGATATGTGCTGCATTGCAACACATTCCAACGGACAATAGGCTATCACAAGCATTCGCACGTCGACTTCAATGTTACCTATTTGCATATCACTGGGTATTGCCATATCCTACGCCGGGAGGACTAGCCCCAAGGACCAAAGATGGCAAGCGCCGGTGGTTTTCGATAGATATCCAGGGTGAAACGGGACTCGCAATAGAGACAGCTTCTCTAGAAAGCTGGTGTTGGGCGAGAACCCGCTGGCGGCCGGGACACCCTGCACCTCTCCCTCAGTACCTCGGTTGGAGCCAGGATCAATGGCAGTCTTGGGTTAATCGACACATCGGCCAAACTTTGTCATACGAAGTATGGGAGCTTGGCTACGATCAGGAGACTCTTACTTCCAACGTATCAGATAAATCAAGCGGTTTGCGGCGGAATCCCCTGCGGGGCACTCGTGACTCTGCTGTTCAAAATTCAGGGAAGAGTCACGATATCAACTCCTCAATCTTAAATTCATCTGATGTTGAGAGCGAGCCGCCCATATTGGCGAGATCACAACCGGTAATCCCAAGCCACCTACAACCAGAACTAGAATTTCAAATGTGCCAACAGGTGGAACGGTATATGACAAGTTTCCGAAAGCAGATTGCGTATGGATGTGCGGGAGCTTTTGAGTCACAAAAATTATCCATGCCTCAGTCGATAAGAGAGGATACAATAAGCTGCCACGCACTGCCATCGGCTATACAACCGCGACTTACCCCGAGGCCACTACTACCTAAACCAGTGGCCCCCCTTATTTCGGAAGCACAACTCAACCCCTCCAGTCTCCCCCGACCAACTATGCAAGTTCATCATATGACCTGCGCCAACCAACAGCCACATCGCGGCACAGAAAATAGACATCGATCAGTTTCTAAACGAGGTCGGCCCGCAAAGTACACAAGTCGAGAAGAGAAGGCGGCGGCTGATGTTGCCCGAAGGCGAGACAAAAGGCGAGCCCAGCGACAAATGGCCCTTGATCGACGTGCCGAGGAATTTCCCCGATTCTATCAAGTCATTTGGGTTGAATGAGGTATAGATTGTAGGGTTTCTAGAGCTAGTAATCAACCTGTATGTGTCGGAATAGTAAAGAGGTAGAGAAGTGGAAGTAGCACAATTAAGAACTATTATTTTTTTAATAGCAAGAACTAAAATTTCCTACTTCTAATAATGTGCTAGTAGACTTATCAAATATCAAGGATGCTGCAACGACTGCCATCTAGCAGCACAACGCAACCACATGGAAGATCCCAACGAACAGATCAGCCTCGCCATGTACCTGGAGTTCACACCCGAATTAGGTCCTGACGTCCTTGGCAAGGAGGCTATCGCACACCAGAAAGATGACCTGGCCGGAAAAATGAGCCCTGAATCCAGAAGACAGGCCTTTTGTGGTCTTGACTCTAGAGCCGAGATACCCCACATTTGCTTAGATGAGGATGAGAGGGTTTCGAACGATGCCGGGGTTACCTTCGATGTGGATAGCGTCGTGGCCTTCCCGAGTAACCTTGCCGTCGCTAAGCAAGGTATTCGCTGGTCTCCTACTCGGATGACTGTATCTGATCTTCAGTCTGATCTTCACCTCCGATCAAACCCAGTCACATATCTCGATGCGAATGGAAAGCAACATCAGGTCCACCGGCCCGTACACCAAATTCCTCACTATACCTTCGGTCGCGTTGTTGGGTTTGAAGATATATCCTTATATCTTCTGTTCCCTAACCTGTACCGAGAAGAGCAGAAGTGTAGTAAGCTCAGGGATGAAGACTTTCGGCTGTGGATGGATGGCATTCTCCTCCCTGCGATATACCAATGCTATAGCACGGCCCATGTCCAGCACTACCCATCGAGCTATGACCACAGTCGTTATAACTCTACCGCTCGTGGAGTAGAAACACTCTCTCGACGTGTGCATGCGGTGGCACGGGAACAGCAATTGGTGTACTTTCTACCACCGGAGGCGCTGGCAGATGTGTGGGCCAAGATCCTCGCCACAGTCCAAGAACCAGGATTCCAGCAGTTCCAGGATGTTACTATTCTTCTTCAAGCAAAGAACTTGAAAGTTCTCACAAAGGATGTCACCTGGGAGAAAATGGTATCGCGATTTCAAACGTATTGGGCCAGCGCTATTGATGAGAGCTACACCACAACAGATGTCTACTTTGATGTTGGGAAAGAAACTTGCCCTCAGCAGGCATCTCAAGTTGTACCTTGGAGCCAACTGGCAGCTGGAGCCATCGAGGATCCAACGGAGAAACGAGCGGAAACGCTGCTGTATCGGCGATGTTGCCTGGAATCTTACGGCCTCCAGGTCAGCAGTGGGTCCGCTGGCGACCAAGAGACCCAAAAGCAGGTCTTTTATCCGTTCAGTATGCTTCGAGACACTGGAAGCTTGACCATCGAGACCGGGAAGCGTTCTCTACGCCGCGCTGCTGGCCTTCTCTACTCTCAATTTTACCCCATTGTCAAGGAAGTTTTTGCAGCGGGGAATGTGTATCCGTTCACAAATGCAGCCATCGAGACGCCTGCCCTTGACAAGAAGCTAAGAAAGACATGGGAACTCGTTGGAGGTGGCCTCAGCCACTAGCCAGCCGCGTTGATCAAGGCATACCTGTACACAAAGCTTCGATGCCATTATGCCTTTCTGGGATCTATGCAGAAATCTTTCGGCATCAGAGAAGAGCATCGTGTTTCCAAGGACATATTCTACGCTGTTGACAGCTAGATGAGCTCCCGAGAGCTCCACGACAAGCACCTTGTCATCCCTACTGACGATAGTTCCCCATACTATAGTTTCACGACCGATACTCTACTTCGATGGGTGCGGTGGAATATCAATAAGTTCTGTGTCGGGTTCGAGATGGTATATAGCTTCCAGGACCCTCACTTCGTCACCTGGGAACATACGCGAATCATGCTTATGTTCCTCCGCTGCCTCCAGTTCTCCTATTCCGGCGGGCTGATCCAGAAGGTCGGCGGCTGCTGGCAGGATGTGCGACTTCAGCCCGACCCGCGCCAGCCAGACGAACTAAGGCGCCACGAGGGTCTTGGATTCCAGCGGACCATGGATATATATGGCTACGCATGGTTCCTCGATAAGATCGACTGGGATACGCTCACCTTCAGGCAGCCCCACGCAGCCTACATGATGTTCAACAACCCGTCGATGCAGGCTGCCTACCATGCTCGGTACCGCCAGATTCGGGACGTGCGCATCGACTTTATCCGGGTAGGCAAGGTCCGTCAGTGGATGATCGAGTTCAGTGCGGTTCCGGCTTGTCTCGACCTTCTGGCAGACTACCTCCGGCAGTTTTGCCTATGTGCGTTCCGCAAGGATGTCTTCACACACATCATGTCCGCTCTCCATCCAGAGCGCAAAGAGGCTGCCTTGGCCGGGGAGATCCCCCTCTGCTACGATAGCGTCCGTGAAGCCCTGGCAGAGCGTCATCGCCCACCCGAGCTTGCGCATGGCCGTCGCCTGGCCGTAAAGAATATCGATGTCCTCTTCGCCTGGCTATGGGACTGGAAGGATGGTCGATTCGATCGGAAGGGCTGGGCAGATAAGCCATATCGCATGCTCTATCGACAGAGCTTCGAGGCGGTCAAGATGGCGCGGGGACACGACAAGGCCCGCCGGTGGCGGCAAGAGCTAAAGGCTTCGTTTGTGGGAAGCCACTGGATGCTCCCCTACCCACACGGGTCGGGCTTCATGCGTAAGCATAAGGACTCGAAGAAATTCGTGTGGTGGCCTGCCGTCCATGGCGGCCTCCGTTCGTACTATGAGAGCCTGGGCAGCACATGCCACAACGCCGAGGAGCCGCTATCGACAGAAAACCTGAAAGACCATCCTACCTCGGGCTGGACCGTCGCCTCGGGAGAGTATCTCGATGAGTATATGCCCTATGTGATCACTCCTGAGCAGTCCCTGCTTCGCCTAACTGAGGACGACATATACATCAAGTTAACCCAGGCGAGGGAGATGTGGTCTACCGGTATACCCCAACCTTCTCGAGACCTCTCTGTTCCTAAGAAAGAGTTAATCAGCACGAGAAAAAGACAACCACATCACGTATTTAATCGGTGGGATAGGCGCACGCAGGGATGGGTTCCCAGAAAACTTTCTGAGGCCGAGTACCCTAATGAATGCGTAGTACGGCTCCGGTATGAGCTGGACAATTACGAACTCCTACAGCATTCACACCATACCCTACGAAACCGCCGACAGGCAGCCCAAGCAGAGCATTCTCCCTCCGGTCCAGGCCAGGGGGACCCAGATAGCGATGAGCTAACATCAGACGAGGAGAGTCTTACACATAAACGACGGCAACAGGCCATCCAGGTTCGCAGAGTTGAGTCTACATCCCTATTGATCCTCCCACTTTCACTGAAAGTGGACGCTTCGCGCTTTCATTGGCTAAAAATCCCTGTAAATTCTCCATAATCCTCTTTTCCCTGAAGGAAAGCTCTCAATACGACACTCCTGATCCAATTTCAAGTCAAAGTGGGGCCGTGGTCATTTGATTGGTTGGCTCCCTGACTTTCCCTTATGAATCTCGCGGCATGACGACTTGGACACCAGAGAGTTTAAGTCAAATTTAACATGCTTGAACGGGCCAGACGCGTTGACGCGCATGGTTCGCGGCCACTGGACATTAACCCGTTAAAAAGTGCCGACCTTGCTCTCTTGGAAGG
>JBBEOF010005349.1:0-24095 GCA_037576055.1 Fusarium sp. M6JPR69
TTTTATTTATTTTATTTATTTTATTTATTTTATTTATTTTATTTATTTTATTTATTTTATTTATTTTATTTATTTTATTTATTTTATTTATTTTATTTATTTTATTTATTTAAAAGTATTTATAATTAAATAATAAAGCTTTTAATAAAATATTTTATAATTTATATTTTAATTATTAAGTTTTTTTTAGTTTTTTATATAATATTTTAAGCTATTATAATAAGAAAAATATTAAATTAGCCTTTAAAGAAGCTAAACTTATTCTTCTTAACCTAGAAAGTATAGCCTTAAAGCTTAATATATAGCTATAGACTTTAATACTTATTAAAGAGGAGGCTAAATTATTAACCCCTTAGGTCTTAAAAACCCTAAAAATAATACTTAAGGCTTAATCTTAATTAAAATACCTTAAGATATATACTAAAAGGTATAAAAATACCTCCTAAGAGTTAATTTTAAAAGCTATATAATCTTTTTTTAAGAAAATAAAAATAATTATATATAATATTATTTTATTAATAAATAAGATTAAAGACCTTAAATAAGTAAATAAGATATTAAGTTAATATTAAAAGATAAAAAAAACTTAACTATAAAAATAGAGATAATAGTAATAAAAAAAAAGTAAATAATTAGTTAAATAAATATTAATATATAAGTAATAATAAAACTATTAAGAAGTAATAATTAAGGAAAATTAATATAACTAAGGGTTTAATATTATAATATTTATAATAAGCCTAATTATAATATAAGAATATATTAAGTAATAATTAAGATATCTAGGGAAAGATATACTAAGTAATTTTAATTAATTAAATAATTTATTATATTTTTATTATAATTTTTATCTTAAAGGTTAAAAAAAGTATCTAGTTTGCTGACTATCTAGCTTGCTACATATATATGTTATATATAATTCTTAATATAATACTAATTTTTACTATACTAGTTACTTCTCTCTAATAGCTAGGATGTTTACTATAGTTACTAAATTTATATATGTAAATCAGCCTTGTATAAAAACCTAGTCGAGCTAGAGTCTTCTTACGCCTAGTAATATCATATAGCAACCTGAAAGGGCTCATATTACATTTGCAAGTGCAGCGCTATAAAGTATTAATCAAGGTGGCAAATAAGCCCAGACAATCCCACTGTGCAAACTCATCGAGTGTAGGTTGGCCGTCCTCGGGGCTGCTACATGGAAGCTGTGGAGTTGAATCTGCCATGATTGAAAGAGAATCCTCGTGCTCTTTGACGCCACTGGTTGAGCCTAGGTGTTCCATTTCGCTTGTGTCAAAATGTTCTAGGGACGGCACATCGATATCAAGCGGAGAAGCGTCGTCAAGACGATGAGATAACTCATCATGATGCGGAAAGCGTCCTTTGCTTAGGCAGATATCCACGCTCAACATGAGCCGAAGATATAGGGCGGGTTGAAAGGCTAGGATGTCGATCCAGTCGAAACTTGTGAATTCGTCATCGGGCTTTGGCATGGCAAGCTCGACGATATAGGAAACGATGTCATATATCCAATCCACACTGTCATATCTGGTTTGATAGACTTTCATAACTGTGACCAAGATATCTGACTGGCGTCCCTTTGGCGAAGTATCTTCGACCAAGCAAGATTGGAACTGGAATGCGGACTCGCAACACTTATCGTCGATGATGTTGAGGATGAGGGGCAGGACTGTACAGCCAACAGCAGAGTTGGGAAGCCATTGGACCAGGTCTCGCTCGACGAGTGTGCTGTGGCAACTGGAGAGGCCACAAGTCGCATCTTGTAAATCGTGCAAGTTCTTGTAGATGACGGGTAGGGAGGACTGAGAGATACCAGTAGATCCTTGGGAGACGCAATGATGGAGCACCTCGAAGTTGCAAAGAATCAAGCGTGCAGTGTGATAGTACATGAACATGAGATTCATGTAGAGCTGAATCGAATCGTGGGACGTTTCTGGTTCTACCAAGGAGCTTGTCGTCGCCATCGTAACAAAGACCTGCTCTGGTAGCTCCTTACTTGTGTCTGTATACCACCTATGCAGGCGCTGTTTATCTTGATGGACGCATTTTGAGACCTCGGCACTTCGCGCAGGAGACATTGCCTTGGTGAAATCACGCCAGAATACCAGTGCCAATGTGTCTGTGAGGGCCACGAAGAGCTCAACAGTTCGGATGAGAATTCGGGCAAGTGTCTTTTTTGTAGCAGCGTTGTACACCTTTGATCTTTCGAATTCGTCCTCAAAGTCACAGAGTTCAAGACGATTGGCCCTGAAGTCAAAGTCATCCTTTGTTATGAGAATTGGACGCCTCATTAAGAGGCTTAGAGACCGGTCCCGAATGATACAGCACCACCATACTCTCTTGAGTAGACGTTTCTGCGTAATATTGACCGAGACAGATGTTGCAGAGTACTGGGGGGCGTCGGCAAGTCTGGCATTTTCGATGGCGCTAGTGAGCCACGACGTGTCGACTTTCTTCTTGGCGGACATGGATGAAAATGAGAGAAGAAGGGCCGCCTGCGCTGAAGAGAGATGGGATGAATCTGCCCCAAAGTCTAGTAGGAGCTTGGCTCGTCGAAAGAATGATGCTCTCATTGACCGAACGTCGGAGTAACCCAGCCGCATCACGGTGGTATCGCAAACGAAAGTGCACGATGCGAATAGCATCGCGTGCAGAACTGGCAAGCGTAGTGTCGTCGTGCAGAAACCTCCTACTCTCTGCTGATAGGCTGCCCAGAAGTCGCCTTCGTCGATAAGGGGTAAGACCGGGTGGATGTGAAGGAAGTAATGTTGCATAAATTCGTCGAGAAGAATAGGGGCAGGGAGGTGCAGGCTACCCTGAGATTCGAGGAAAGCAACATCTGTCGGTGGGAGAGCGCCCAAACAAGCGAAATCAACGAAGGGATAGTAACTGAAAGGAACTTGGACGCTTGCCAAGAAACCGAAGACTCTAGAATCGTACACCTCACTCAGAGCGGCACGAATAGAGTTCTCCATATTTAATTCCAGCAATTTCTCCAGGCCCATTGGATCTTCGGTCATCTCTTCAATCGTCTCTTCGGTACAATCATCTTGTGCAGGCACTTGATCTGGGCCAGCAGGGTCGTGCGATAAGTGCGATAGGCGAGTCTCATTGTCCATGATGTTTAGGCTGGTAGCCCCCGCCGCTGCCACCACCAATTCTTCAGGGCATGGGTTGGAAACAGTCTTGACAATGGGACTGTTTGTCTGAGTTTCCGCAGTCGACGGGTAGCTCTCTTCGGCGCTGTATTCTGGTGAAGGCGGCTCCTCAATAGGGACAGCCTTTATGCCACGGCCGAGCATAGGTCTTTTCTGGAATCAGTACTATTTCATAACCAACACTGATTTTGTTGCCTACCCTCTGTGCCTTTTTGGAACCACCTCGCATCGCTTATCATCGAGAAGACAGTTGGTGCATGGCCCCCCTCTGTGCGCCACATCGCAGCGTACTTTGCGACGGCGACAATTAAGGCAAGCTGTTATTGCCCTCCTGCAGCCCTTTTTGGACGGCTTGGGCCCAAGTAGTGTAACCCCGTTAGTTGAGATCTCGGTCTGTTCCATGATACACCGAGAATGGTGATGTGGAAAGGGCAGCCGCAGGAAGAAGCAGGGGTTAGATAATAGCGAAGGGTAAGCAAGCCATGTGTGGGAAAGGTTATGATTACCAAGAGCTCGGCGGCTCCAGCGTTTGGTGATGTGGGATGGGCGCAGGCCGGGGATAACCCTAGATAACTTGACTAAGTCATCGCCATATCGGCGAGTCAGCACCGGCTATAGACCGCGTGATCCGAGGCTCACTTCGGCAGTGTGTATTCAACGGAGAAGCATTCCTGACTCCCCAGTTACTGTTCTACTGACAGATCCAGAGGTCTAATTCGCTAAAGAGACCATCCGAGACTGCCCGGCGAGACCCCTTCTACCCCAACTCGTGTAGGGCCTAGGCGCCAATCACCACCAGATCACGACGTGGATGGGTGGCAAAGCTCCTTGATCACCAGGATATGATTCCAGGACCGTAGTGGTCCCCTCAGAAGACGCAAGTATATAAAACATAGTCGACACACTTCGTTATATAATAGCTACCTCAGCTATCAATACAACTTGGACCCAATCGGCCAGTTCAGCAAGTTACGTAAATGAACTGTTTGTTTTGTTCCATGTATGCAAGATTGCCAGTGATAATCACTCCTCTAAAGAGTTGACATCTACATCTATGCCAGTTGCATGCCTTATCGCATACGAAACCTGGTCTAGAGTGTCCTTCGGTATAAAAAGGTCCTCTGTTGTTCCAAGAACCTTGTCAAAGTTGGCCAAGTAGCCCTCTGGCGTATTCTCTCCAGAATATCCCGGGACAGTAGCCAAGGTTGTTCTCGCGGCTCTCCCGCCACCAACGCTGAATAATTCCCCAGACACAGGGCATTCCTCGCTGGCCAAAGCTACCACAAAGTCTGCCACAAGGTGAGTGTCAAAGTACTGTCTCGTGATACGCTTGACAACAGGCGAGAGGTCGGACATTCGAGACGCAGCCGAAGGCAAAACTCCGTTGATCTTGATACCGTGCCTGACGCTCATTCGGCCAAGCTCTCGGGTCAAACCGTATGTAGCCGCTTTGCTGGACACGTAGCCTCCATCACCACCAACACCCATGCCGAAGATGCTGTCGGAGGAAGTGTTGATGATGCGGCCGTAGCCCTGCTTCTCCATGGTCGGGTACACCGCGCTGATGACAAGAATAGTTCCCAAGGCAGCAATTTCCCAGGTTCGCCGGAATGAGTCGACGTTCACATTGTCGTGAGAGCTGGCCTGGCCAGCGGTCCCCGCATTGTTGACCACGATATGTACTGTCCCATACGCAGTTATGGCGTTTTGTACAAGCTGTTGGACCTCGGCCTGGATGGAGATATCGTGATCATCAGCAATTGCCTCTCCTCCCTTTCCCCGTATCTCGTCGACGACAGCTTGAGCACGAGAAATGGTTCCGCGTTGACCGTCCAGAGAGCCACCATAGTCGTTTACGATCACGCGAGCCTCGTATGAAGCAAGCAGGAGAGCGTATTCTTTTCCAAGACCACCCCCGGCTCCCTACCGTCGTATATCAATATACAGAAACGCTGTAGTGCCACGAGTCGATACTCACCGTCACAATCGCAACACGGTTTTGCAGGGACGTCAACTTGGGCAGTGAAGGCATGATGAACTCGACGCTCTCTGTACGCCAATACACTTGAGAAGGGAGTTTGTAGAGTTATCCGGACATAAAAACCAAGTTGGTTGGCTTGGGTAGTATCACAGCAATGGTTTTAAAGGTTCGTATCTCGGGTTCTCTTCAACCATCATCAAGTGCCGCGCTCTCCGCCTACTTTCCCCGCATTTCGGGTTGAATCCAACCAGGGCTAACTGACTCATGCCGCTAAATGGACATGGTGCTGTAGAACGACCCAGCGAGTCAGCCAGCGAGTCAGCTTTGATCATGTTATGTTGCTCCGTTGAAAAGACACGTCCGGAATTTACTGCGTTTTGGGAGTAGTATCCCCGGGTTGCATGCGAGATAGATCACCAATCTATGTGTTTAGTACCTTTGTTTCCCGTTGTATCCACTCCTCTGGGATCTTCATTTGCTGGAATCTTGCTCCAATATGGCAGCCCTTGGAGTTGAGTGAAAGGTTCTACAGAAATATGTATACTATATCAGGCTATCTGATGAATGCAAGTACGGTTTAGTCTACGTTACTGGACCAAAAGGCAATGACAAATTGGCGTTCAAGAGCGTGTTCATCACTAGGAGATTCTGCAAGAGCTAGCCTCGGTCACAAATAATGTCCTGAAGTTGTCCTTACTACTATGAAACGCTCCACATTTATTGAAATGTAATAATGAAGTCAATGGTTCAATAACATTAAAACATAAGTGAAAAGAATTCGAGCACAATCTCCCTACTCAGTCTTGTTATTGCCCTCATCAGACCCAGTACCATGTGTGAGAAAGGTCTTGTGAAAATGGCGCGGCTTGACCTTTGCAGAGTACAAATCATCAAGCTCAGCAACAGTACGGTTCTTTGTTTCGGGCAGCCATAACCAAGATCCCGCAAAGCCGAGAAAGGTTGTCGCACCAAAGATGAACCCAACCTTGCCGCCGAGATTACCGGCATCTGGGTTGAACATATATGGGAACACAAAGCCCACTACCCACTGCACTGCACAGAGAACAATGTTGGATAGGCCTTGGGTTCGTGACCTAAGACGCCAACTGGGAATCTCTGCCACAACTGTCCAGGCAACTGTCCCCAGCGTAATCTGATAGGTGAAACCCTGTTAAATACTGTCAGCTGTGATTCGTTGCTTTCAGGCCGAGACTACTACATACCCAGACAAACATAAAAGCGATGGTGACAAGGTTTGTTGTCCTATGCCCTGGTATAGAGGCTCCTCCGACAATAAAGAGTGTGATGGCACATGCAAGCTGGCCCCAGACGATAAGAGGTCGGCGGCCCACGACGGTCAGTAGCGGCCAAGACAGGATGTTGGCAATGGACATGCTGATATTGTTGAGCATTCCAAGCAGGAATGAAAACTGCGCATCAAACCCGGCAAGCTGATAGTAGTACGACTGATAACCGAGAACAAAGATGAGGCCGCTAAGATATTGGCACCCGTAGATGAACATGCAGATCAAAGTCCGCTGTCTGTCTGTCGATCGGAAGCAGGAAGCGTAGGTCACACTCGCTATCTGAGAACGATGCTCGCGTTCTTGCTCAACAGTGTTCTCGATCATGGCCAGTACAGCGTCCTTGTTGATCGCCGGGTTGTAGCCATGGAGACGGTCAAGTGACTTCTGGGCAGCTTCGCGGCGTCCGGAGCGGACGAGCCAAACAGGTGACTCGGGCCAGATCCAGGCAGTGGGAAGGACTAAGCATGGAATGATCCATTGACAGGCAAATGGGATGATGTAGGCGTCGGCATCGTTCTTAGGGCCTAGCTTATACATGATGCCGGTGAAGAGAAGAGTGCCACAGAACTGAATGAAGTTGGTCATGGCCGTGAGCCAGCCTCTCAGTTTGAGTGGTGCAACCTCGGAGGCATAGAGAGGTCCAATTATGAGCCATGCTCCAATGGAGAGACCATTGATTGCCTTTCCAGCTGTGAGAATTGCAAGTGACCCGTTATGGGCCGAAGCGTACTGAACTCCAACCCCAGCAATGGACATGGCGCAGAATATCATGTTGGTGTATCGACGTCCGATCCTATCGGTGATCCAACCGGTGAAGGCAGCCCCGAGAATGGCAGCTAGCTGGGAGACGCCACCGTAAAGGCTTTGCCAAGTTGCCGGGATAATCCAGCTTGCGGTGTCGCCCTCTCCAAGAATGGTTCCGTAATCCTCTCTGGTGATATTGTTAGTCATGACCTAGAAACAATGTACAAAGAAGCCTACCGAAACTTGGGGATTGCAAGCAGGTTACCCGCGATGATTCCATCGATGCCATAGCCGAAAACGACGAGTTGGCCATATAGAATCCAGAGAGTGCTTCGCCAAAACACTTGCACCGTCTCGAAGAAACTGAGGCTCTTCTCATATTCAATCTGGCGGGCAGCAAGATCGGCAATGTCTTGATGCGTGCCAATGTGACTTTGCTCAACGTGTTCAATAGTAGACATTGGCTTTTCCTCTTTGTTGAAATCCATAGTAAAAGGCTTTGTCAATGGGGAATCTTGCTTGAAATGTCATAAGAACAAGATCAAGAAACAGATGGAAGGAGGCGAAACAAAATATAGTTGGATTCAGTGACTGTGACTCTGTCTTTGGCTTGGTCGTGC
Source organism: Fusarium sp. M6JPR69 (assembly GCA_037576055.1). Taxonomy (NCBI): domain Eukaryota; kingdom Fungi; phylum Ascomycota; class Sordariomycetes; order Hypocreales; family Nectriaceae; genus Fusarium; species Fusarium sp. M6JPR69. The sequence continues at coordinate 7,835 of JBBEOF010005349.1, forward strand.
GAGTGTTCGATAGCTTAGACTTTGTGCGTGCTGATGAGTTGGTGTGCCGGTGTAGGACATTGACTACCCTATACATCCGGTTCACGCACGGACAAGACACGAGGGCTAGGATGAACCCCGTGGGGAAGATATCGCACAGCCGAGGATGGACCTTGTGATTGCGGGGAAGTGTGGGTGGCAAGCCTGACTGCTTGCGAGGAAGCTGACTCTCACGTCGAGTCAGCGCGCGGTTCCATGCTTCTTTCGGCTAGGGTAGCCCCGATAGTTCGGTTTCCTCAACCTGGGGTAGTCCGGCAACTCCACCATCATGACAGGATTGTGGGGGTAGCTGACCAAGCTCCGAGTCATTGCTCTGACAACCCGGCATCTCGCTCCCTAGATACGGTGTCCAGCGCGGATATAACGGACATCGTGTCTGTTGCAGGACCCCCTTGAGTATAGATGCAACATTCTCTGTCTAAATAGATCCTCTCTTTTGATCAGCATTACTCCTGTACCATATCGTCTTTCACAATGAAAGCTCCGACTGAAAACGATTATTCCGTCACCTTTGACAACAGGGTTGGCGGAACACCCATCAACCACGATGAAACTACCCCTTACACCGTTTCTGAGCATACTCTGTGGGCTCCTCGCAAGTTGAGAGTTGCCTGCATAGGAGCAGGCGCATCAGGTATTATGATGTGCTATAAAAAAGAGAAAGAGTTTGGAGACTCGATCGACCTGATTGTTTATGAGAGTATGTATTCTTTTATTGATGCGTCTGTATCCCATCACCTGACTTGGTGCTCACTCATAGGATATCCCAAACCCGGTGGTGTCTGGTACGCCAACAAATACCCAGGCTGTCGTTGCGATGTTCCCTCTCCAGCCTATCAGTACCACTTCGCCCCCAAGTCGAATTGGTCGAGGTATTACTCTCCAGCCGCCGAGATACAATCATACTATGAAGAATTCGCCACTGAGAATGGTTACGTGGACAAATACATCAAGCTGTCGCATCGAGTTGACAAGGCCGCCTGGGATGAGGCAACTGGCCAGTGGATCTTGACCATCTCTCAAACCAACGAGTCCAACGAGGAGAGCACGTTTGAAGACCGAGCCGACTTCTTGATCGCCAACACTGGTGTCTTGAACACATGGAAGTGGCCCGACATCCCCAACCGCGAGGCCTATCAGGGAAAAATCACTCATTCGGCCGATTATGACACCAGCCTCGATTTGAAGGAAAAGACCGTCATTGTCATCGGTTCTGGTGCTTCTGCGATCCAGATTGTACCAGCCATTAGGCCGACAGTGAAGAAGTTGATCTCGTTCTACCGCACACCCCAGTGGATTGGTCCTGGCCTCGCGATGGATGGGTTCACGGACTCCGAAGGACGCAACTTTGACTGTGAGTAGCTACATGACAGAAGCCGTGGAAGAAAGAAGCTAAGACCATATGTAGACACAGAGGAGCAGAAGGACAGTTTCGCAAAGGACCCTCAGGCATACCTGGCTCACCGAAAGGAGATAGAGACAAAGATTAACACCAGCTTCCGTAACAACATTGCAAACCATCCCCACCAAAAGCTAGGTCGCGAGGTAAGTCTGAGCCAAACTGTCTAATGTCATCCTATGCTAACATTCTGCTTGTCCAGTTCGTCACTCAACGGATGAAGAAAATTCTGAAAAATGACAAATGGCTCGTCCAACGGCTTATTCCAACGTTCCCAATGGGTTGCCGTCGACTCGGCCCGGCCGAGGGCTTTCTAGAGGCTTTCTTGGAAGACAACGTAGAACTAGCCGAGGGTGAAATCGAGTCCTTCACCAAGGACGGCCTGCGGACCACCGATGGAACAGAGTACAAGGCCGATGTTATCATCTGCGCCACTGGATTTGACGTGAGCTTCAAGCCAGTTTTCCCAGTTATTGGTCGGAACAATGTCTCGCTCGGTGAGGCTTGGAAGGATGATCCGTCGGCTTACCTTGCGGTCGCTGCGAGCGGCTTTCCCAATTTCTTGAGTGAGTTGATTGTCTTCAATGCCAGCCTCGAACACACACAACTAATTATTCGTGTACAGTTGGGTCTCTTGGGCCAAACTGCCCAGCCGGACATGGATCTTTCATCACAGTCTTGGAGGCTGCACAGAATTACGTGTGCAAGATCATCAGAAAGATCCAAACCGAGAATATCCTGGCCATGGACGTCAAGCCCGAGGCCGTTGCCGAGTACAACGAGCATGTGCACAAGTGGCTGGAGAGAACGTAAGTTGACATCTACCAACATGAGTGGATTAAGCTGACTTTGGATAAGGGTCTGGGCAGCTGGTTGCAGCTCCTGGTATAACCAAGGTCGCCCAGGCGGCAAGATTACAGCTCAATATCCAGGGTCCTTGGTCCACTGGCGCTTGCTGCTCGAGCATCCTCGGTTTGAAGACTACAACATCCGCTATCGTACACGCAACAGGTTCGAGTTTATGGGCAACGGCTTCACACTGCTAGAGGTAGATGGGCAGGACGTTGCATGGTATCTAGATTTGGAGCACATTCAAAAGCCATTGTTTACTTACTAGTGGTTTCATAAAAAAACATGCTGTACCCTTTCAGTGCAATTGACTTCCCGCACGTATCTTGTTCTATTAGTCTGACATCATACACTACTTCGTCTAGCGCGAGCAATACCGTTCCACTGGGGGTACTGGTCGAAGAATTTCGTGTCCAGCGTCCAGTTAGCGAGGTTCAAGATCTGAGAAGCGATTTGCTGGGGGTCATTCAGTAGATCATGTTCTGCCACCGAAATATCAACTGTGAGATACTTTCCCACGTCGGCGGAAACCTCCTGTAAGGCCTCTGAATCTTCGAGAGACATGTGGATAAGACCTTCGCGAATTTCGGGCCTAAAGTTTGTTAATTCGAGGGCCCACTAGGTGTCTGATCCGAGTCATTCTTACCATGCTATGAGATCTGCCGTAACTGGATGGAGAATGGTACGCTGAAGAGGTGTTGGACGGAACCACGGAGGAAGACTTTGGTAGGCCTCGTCAGTCCGGAGAATCTGCCACTGTCTTGAAGTCAGTAAACAAAAGGGTAGAAAAGTTTCGGGCTTGTGTGTGACTTCAACTGACTCTCAGAAACAGGTACAGCACCCAATAAGTTGCGAGGAATTCGGAGGTGCGCCGCACTTTCTGCACTGGTGCCAGATATTTCTTTAGGTCAACCGACAGGGTATTTGTCGGGTTATCAAATAAGAAGTCGACAAGCGTTGGTGGCCCTATAGCGACTGGGTTCTTGCTGGCACGCTCGATCATGTTGTGAAGGGGTTGGTCTCTGGGCGATGGTGGGGAGAGAAGCATAGGAGTCTGAGGTTCCCCATCGATGGACCATATCGTCGGGCCGAGTGCGGGTATGCAGTGCTCCACGTAAGCTCCAAACAGCTCCATGAACCCATCCAAGGTGTCGGGTTGACGAGGAGTTGCATAGTGTTCCCACGATGTTTGATCTTGTTCACACGGCGTGACATCTGTAGCGCGCTTCGACTTCCACGGATTCTGTGTCAATGCGCAAGTTTCACCATGAGATCGGGAACAGTTAGTCTGGACCGTGATGGTCGATACTTGGTCCAAAGCACTTGAAGATTGTTGTCGATTGTTTCCTGGGCTGATTTGGGCGGTCCGCGAAGATTCTGTCATGGAAATATTGCCTGTGTGACTCTCGTCAAATAGATGGCTTTCACCGATGAGTATTCTATCGATTGAGTCGTCATTTGTTGCGAGCATGTCAAAGTTGGTGTCTAAATCCAGGCCAGTATCTTGACACAAGGTCTCAGGCATATGGCTCGCCGTTGGAGGCTCGTGCAGCATGAAGTCTTCCAGCCCAGAAAGTCCAATCGGTTCCGAGGCCTCGTGGGTCATATTCGGCTCTTGGTGAGGCGCAAAATGATTTGAGAGGCCATTTTCAGTATGTAAAGAGTCCGCGATAAAGGCTTGGGAGTTGGGATCGTTGTCTCGATCTACGTCGTCGTTGGGGTTCCCGCAGCCGTGAGACGGACTGACAATCGACTGCTGTCTGAGTTCGCGTTGGCGCTGAAGGATGGTTTCCATTTCGTCCCAGAGGCTATGCATTTGTTTGAGCTATATTCAACTTAGCACTCCCCTCTAAATAGAGACCATCAACGGAGAGGCCTACCTCCTCCCGCAGCCTGATTTTCTGAGTGGCGAGTTGGGACGTTTCGGACGGGCCGGGCGATTTGAGAAGGGCGATCTGAGCCTTGAGCTCCTCGATGTACTGCTTTTGGCGTTTTCGATGCTCTCTTTGTGCATTTCTGTCTGTCTGGCGTTTCCTCTCCCGTCGCAGCTTCGCCATTTCCATGCTGCCAAGCGTCTCGTCTACGGTCATTATCGTCAGGGCTTTCCCGCTTGATCTTGGTTACTAGTAAGAGCTCTGAGGCCTGACTCCAGTCAGTTAGGGATAATACAGTTCTCTTAAAAAAGCGACGGGTTCTCTACAGGGTCCTGGGTAGAGCCGTGGGTCGAATCGTTCCATGGAAGCTCGGATGTTGGCAGAAGAGGGGCGAAATTGGAAGAGCAAGGTGTCGCCATGACAGAAGACACAGATTCTTGCCACGCTTGATTTGACGTTCCCCAAACCAGGCTAGGCTGGAGACAGACCCCGATACCCCCGCATTCCCATCGCCAAACCCCGCAGCCATCGGGCCAAGCTGCGTCCCGATGCCATGGCTTCTGGTATCAACCGCATGTCGACCAATGATGCCAGATGGACATCCTTTAGACCGGACAAGGTGAGTAAATTTTACTTGACGAAACGAAACTATCGCGTAAGGATTTGATTGTGGCCCTTGTATCCTATCTCTCCCATAGTGCACGACTTGGCACTTGGATAGGCCTCGTTTGTTTCAGATGTCCTGCGGCTGTATTGTGTTCTTTGTTATCGTTGAAGTCCGGCCCTTGATGGGATACCTGAGTGAATAGATAGTCCTGCGGCTGAGGGACTGAGACTGTGCTATCAAAGTGTGATGGAACAAAAGATCAACTTCAAGCCGTAAGCATGACAAGGCAGAATCCCCTATAGTGCCGAGAGGATTGCAGCCCGTCCCTCTTTGATATCGTTTGTACTGCTCCCCAATCTCCTGCAGCTTCTAAAGGGATACGGTCGAGGCTCACGACTTCGGCGCAAGCAGGCTCGATATAGGCTCTCTGAAATGGCGTTCTTGAATAACATTTCTCCCGTGTCGCCGTGGTGGCTTACTCATTGTCTGGCAGGTAATCATAACCACACGGCCACAACTGGATGCTTTGTAGATGTGTCTCGATCTTCACCCAGCCAAGCTACGTGTCTTTACAGCCGAGCAAATTGCTCGGGGTCTCACCGTATATCCCATGAGCTATCAAAACCCTCCGCATGGGCCACAACGGGGGTTACAAGTCAATCACCACCATTTATTTTAGGGATGCATCATCATACACTGTTATTTGCAGAGGCAATAGGTACTCTCGTGATTAGACCTTGACGGATAAGATGATTGTAACCGCATGTTTGGAAGTTATCGGTTATTGTGCTAACAGTGGGGCGAGGTACGGAGCCAAGGTTTCTGACAGCTCATGGGCCAAATCCCCCGCCTTCTCAGTGGCTTCGGCTGACTCACCTCGCTGACTCGGCTTCTCCGCATTCCCACCACCACATTCTACCCGAACTCGAATCCCTGTCTCGTCGGTTGTGGGGAGCCGGAAAGGGACACTCTGATTACCGCGAAAGGGTAGGTAATGTAACGAGGGGTCCAACAGTAGTTGCTCCCTTAGGGGCTCGACCCGGCTGGCGGAAGCATATGACAAGACCTACCATCACAGGTGACCCTCCCGCACTGCCCAGTATGGGAGATTATTGACTTTGAAATGTTTGCATCTATCTATATCCAAATGACAGTCCTCTAGGTCTAGATTGATCTTTTTCACAACTTGGCATGTCTACCATCCTGAACTGTCTGGTGCTGTTTCCAGTAGTTCTTGAGCATTCGTCGAAGGATCTTTCCAGACGCACTCTTGGGGATCTCAGAGACAAATTCCACGCCTCCAGCAAGTCTCTTATGCTTTGCCTTTCGAGAAGTTACAAAGTCCTGTAATTCTCGCTCGATCTCTGAGTCCTTATCCATTCCTGGTCTCAGGACGATGAAAGCTCTAGGGATCTCCCCAGAGTAGTCATCTGGGATTCCGATGATAGCCACATCCCTGACCTTGGGGTGTCCGTGGAGAAGATCTTCGAGCTCTGCGGGGGCAACGGCATGGCCCCGAACCTACAACTGGCTGTCAGCTCTGTATGCCACTGGCCGAGGTTGGCACATTTACCTTGATCATCTCTTTGATTCGGTCATGGATTGTTATAAATCCTTCTTCGTCAATGTTCCCAAGATCCCCAGTCCTTAAGAACCCTCCCTTGACATAAGAAGCCGCAGTTTCCTCTGGGCGGTCCAGATATCCCTTTGTCACTTGAGGGCCCCGGGCCCAGATCTATAATATCTTTAAAGATAGTTCATCTTCCCGCTCTAGACTCGTATAACTTACCTCTCCGATCTGCCCTCTGGGTACATCTCTTTCTGTCTCTGGGTCGACGACACGAATCTCGGTTCCAGGAACAAGCTTTCCAACCTTTGTTGCGTTACTCCAGGTGGCGACATCAGAAGGTGTCACTGTCAAACAAGAGGTGGTTTCAGTCATGCCCCAAGCCTGGCGGATAGACACCTTGGGGAATCGTTTCTCGAGCTGCACGATTACTTGTTCGGCAAGGGGGGCGGCGCCTGTATTGAACTGTTTTACAAACGACAAGTCATATCCTTGCGCTGATGGATCGTTCAATAGTCGGATCAACAAAGCTTTCGGTGTCAGCAAGAGCTCTCTTAGCATAAGGCATCAGTTAACTCACGGGGTACAAGCCACAGTTCGTCGCACTGGAATTCGACAATGGTCTGCATCATCCGCGTCATGTTGAACTTGGGCATTATTACCATGTCTTGCCGTAAAGCGATTGGCAAATGAAGCAAGTGGACTAGGCCAGTAACTTCCCGACATGGTCAGCCATCGTTCTCCCGGAATATTGTACTTCTTACTGTGAAAGAACGGCAGAATGCCCAGCAGGGTACTTCGTCGATTGGCCGGCGTGATCTGGCGCATTTGGCGCACCTGACTGATTAGGTTCTCATGAGAGATGATGACCTACAGTAAGGTAAGCTGAATGGTCGGCAAGCATAGTAGACATGAGTAATTTTCCAACATACAACTTTTGGCTTGCCTGTAGTTCCAGAGCTAAAAGAGAGAAATGCACAAGGCGAATCGCCATGGCTACTCGGGACCCATGGTCTAGCATAAGTAGCCGGATCAAGGGTCTCCGCTCGGTGAAGTAAAGCCTGAAACGTGCTGTCCTCGGTTCTCAATCCTTCCAGGCGAATGACTTTGTTCGTCGACAGACCAACTACTTGGCAAGCTGCCTTGACCTGATCCAGCGCCGTGTCATCAGAGAATATTAGAACTGCCTGTGAATTGCGGAAGAAATGAACAAGGTCACCCTTCTTAGCCTCGGCAGGCAGTGTTGTGACGACCGCACCGAGGCGGCTGGCAGACAGCATTGCGGCTGGATACCAAAACAGATTTCTGCTGACTATGGCGACTGTCTGCCCTGGTTTGAGGTCATAGTCTCTGGAAAGAAGTGTAGAGGTGCTAGTAGCAATACTCTTCAAATCCTTGTAAGAAAGAAATGCCCCCGTCGTACTGTCGCGGAATCCACGGGCACTGGCTGGCTCGGACCCAGCTGCTGGGGGCAAGCCCAGTGCCAGGTTTCCCTCAAACATCCAATTCCATACCGAAAGGCCTTTAGGGGCTGCTAGATGTTAAAAATGTTTTATAGGAATGGAAGCTTCAGGAGATTGAGGGTGACTTACTAGGTTCAAGATAGAGACCGAAGAATGACATCTTCTGAGACCAAAGCAAACAAACAGTAACTCCTTGCAAGCAAGCAATCAATCACCAACAACCCACGACATTTTATTTGGCTCCTATTCACCTTCAACGTAGCCTCCAGTCGTGTCCATTTTGGACGCGGAGTGGAGAAATTCAGGCGGCGTGGCATTCCGCTGACTCGCGCAACTGACACGTACGTTCTCTGACCGAACATCGGAAGCCGCATTGTTCAGCTCGGCCCGAGGCACGAATGCAAGATTGGATCGAGGGCTATGTCACCTTTGAAAACATAGGACATGGACATAGGAGGCCTTGAGTCTGTGGGTCTTGATGAAATTCACGAAGTTGTCGGAGCTCAAAGGGTAACCTTACCTGCACCGCCGGCGGTGCAAACAAGGGCATATGATAGCCGTACTGCCGGCGATATCACTATCTGAGTCAAGCCAATGACTCAGTATAGGCTAGGAAGCAGATCTCTGATTTACCATATAATAGTAAACTGACACTCGACGTTACCACTACGCCCGAGTTCATTGAGAGCGTGTTGCACAACTTTATAACAGAGTCGAAACCCCGAGCGCCAAAATCCCTCCTCTGCGGAGGAATAAGCAAATCTGAACATTCCCGTACAGCTATGTCGCTTCCAAGAACACCAGAAGATGCATTCTCGGGCGGCGTAGCTGTTATTACTGGTGGTGGGAGTGGTCTTGGTGCCGGCCTCGCAAAGCTCGCTGCGGCCCTTGGAATGACCGTCATCATCGCCGACATAGCATACGATCGTGCCCAGTCCGTCGCCTCTAATGTCATCGCTTCTGGAGGCCGTGCCCAAGCGGTCGCGGTCGACGTATCGAAACCGACCGACCTCGATAAGTTTGCAAATGATGTCTTCTCGCGTTACGGGATGGTTCGCCTGTTGATCAATAACGCCGGCATTGAAGCTCTTGGCTACATCTCAGAGGTCTCGGCCGCGCGTTGGGAGGCGACGCTCAACGTCAATGTTCACGGTGTCATCCATGGTGTTCGGGCATTCCTCCCCCAGATGCTAGCATCCGGCGAGGAGTGCTGGATCGCTAATACGGCTAGTCTGGCCTCTTTTGGTTCTCTCCCTGGGCAGACAGTCTATGCTACGACCAAGCACGCAGTACAAGGCTTCACAGAGGGACTCGCTTTGGAACTTCAAATCCAAGAAGCAAACATTCACGTGTCTTCCATTATTCCTAGTCTTTTACGTACCGACATCTTTGACTCCAACTCATTCCCTAATATACCTGGGGGGGCTGATCGGGTGCAGTCATATGGAGCGAAGCTAGCAAGAATGGCGCAGGAAGAAGGCATGGATGCCGAGGAGGCGAGCAGGATTATACTAGAACAAATTGCTAAGGGGGAGTTCTGGGTCTTGACACACCCAGAGGAAACCAAGGTGGTCATGGCAGCAAGGGCACGTTTTCTGGAGCTACAGGGAACGCCGGCAGGATTCCCTGGGACGGAGGGAAGCAGACTGGAGGCCCCAATGTAGGCTGCTCGTCATCTCGAATACGAAAGATTGATTACTGTTGGAGAGACATATATCCTAGGGTGAGTGCCTTGCAGCACAAAGTTGAATTTTTGCAGAAAGGAGGCAAATTTTTGACGTTTGACTTGTTTTGCCCATTTGACCGATTGGAACTCAGTGGGCCATTCCTGCACGGCATCACAAGACAATCGATTGGGGGTTCAATTTTCTAGAATAGTACTTCATATTTGTATCTGTGGCATTGTGCTGCAAAATTCCATGACTTCTGTTGTGCTCTTAAGGACGCTTCGCCAGAAAAGAGGAACTTGTGCTGCATACTGGGCCTCGGCTCACTCCCCCTCGCGAAGCAGCCATGTTCCACGAACATCGAGCGAGACAACAGAACATCTGATTTATGCTGTTTATGAACTAGGCACTTGCGGGTCGGAGCTTCTCGGCAATCCAGTCCGCATGCAACGTGACGCCCATATAGCTATCGGCATTGCCCGTATCGGCCTTGGCTGCTTCCTTTCCAGGAACTATGCCTCCAAAGTCGACCAAATGCCAGGCATGTCCTTTCAGAGGGACAACATGTAAATCGAGACCCTTGTGTCCGCCCTAGCGAGAACGAAGAGCATGTCAGAGGCGGCTAGTAGTGCGAATACAGGGCATCTACGGGGCATAGGTACCTCTCTTATTTTATCCGCCAGACGCAGGATGTCGCTAAGAAAAAGCTCTAGTCCGCCTGCTACCAGAAGTACATGCGGTGGTAGCATGTCTCGCCAATCTCCCGGGAAGTCAACGGGGCTCGTCCAGTTGTCGTTGGGTCGCAGCCCTCCCAGGTAGGCTTCGCGCCACTTGTTCAAAACCTTCTTCTCCAAGCAGTCGTACTTGGCATTTCGTTGAAAAGACTCGCTCTCGTTGCGAAGGTCCACCCAAGGACACGTCAAACAGGCGGCGACAACCTTCCCGCCGCCGTCTCCTCCTTTCACCGGTGGAATCTCCGGGTGAGGATCAACGAGGTGACGGAGCAAATCTAGGCAGAGGTTTCCGCCTGCCGATTCGCCGGCCAGAATGATGGGCTTGCCCTCTCTTGAAACGAGTTCTTCGTATGCCGCCACGATCTGCCGCAGCCCGTCTGGGAAAGGGTGTTCAGGAGCAAGGTCATAGCGGACGCAGAAGACGTCAGCAAGGATACCGCGAGCTTGGAGCTCAACAGCCAGCTGGAGCAGCCAGCCTACGACCCCCTCCGGAGAACCAGACACGAAGCCGCCGCCATGGACATACATGATGATGTGAGTTGAACGGGGGAACTTGGCGGCGTAGATGCCACTAAATCGGTCGTTCATGACCTGCAATCAGAGGTATTAGATCATAACCTACGATATTTAGTGCTATGCTTGCTTGACTTGCCTTTTCGATTGTCCCTTGCTCTTCAAGTAGGGTTGAACAACCCTTGAGGAGGTCTTGAGGGCCCGCAAGATGGCTCTTGGTGACATTTCGGAATTGCGGTATCGTAAGAAAAGCAGACATCCTATGCGTATCATGAATGAGCAGGAGCAGGTCATATCTCGGGCATAGTAAGCCCACCACTTCACCGAGGCATTTGCTAGCATGTGCTGGAGGTTTGGTCCTTGGATCCCGAATGCTCTCAATAGCAAAGCTCGAAGCTTTGTTTTAGGTAAGACATAGCCTTTTGGCCGTACGAGTTAGCTAAAAGTTCGATCGACATGTAATCCAACCATTGTCAAGGGCTGAGGACGAACCGTAAAGCAGGGTTAAGCAGGCCAGTATCCTGAACTTGTCGGAAATCCCTAGAGTGAAAGAGGTTGTCGCCAACATTGTAAGTGCAGCCTTTTGGACTATATGGGGCGTTTTGGCTGACGGATTTGGGGAAAAAGTAATAATATTTCTGAGGGGGCCGTCTTGTACTCCAATAGGTCCTCGAAACTATTAGAAGGCTACGATTACTCGTGGGAATGCTAAAGTCGGAATAGTATTGGTACTTTCGTGTTGTTTACCTATTGATTGTGACTCTGCAAGCTGACTCGTCTGATGGGCTTAGACTGGGGCCTTGACACAGCGTACTGACTCGCCATTGCCCCTTGACCTCGGTGGCCTGCTCACGTGATACCCGTTGAGCAATGCACAGCACCCATTTCAGCAAAAGTAACTTGGCTGATTAAGAACAGAAACATCAAGGTTGCTAATTGGCGACAAAGGACGGTGCAAGGCAGGTAGCCAAATGGAGCCTTGTGTACTATGGTTATTGTTGTGATGAAGCCTTCACCTCCTGAAACCATGACCAACTTATTCGTGATCCCCCGCGATTAGCAGCGAGAACCTTCCTCGGCACCGAATTTACATAGGTCTGATCAGACGCCATATAAATCCCCTATGCCATTTGCCTGCCACACAAGTCTCTCACAACGCCACACTACCAGGCCACCGCTTCTCAACTCACCAACAGCGCAGAGATTGGACATTGCCTTCACATCTTAACCGTATTGAGATCTGTATAACAATTTGTTAGTTGCCAAGCATAAGTCCTCTGTTACTGTCTGGTCATCAACGTACAGAAGGTCAAGTCTTGCTTATTCGTCTCTCGTTGCGAGACGCCGTTGCCCATGAACCAGAAGGGGTTGCCCTACGTAAGGTCAGTGAAGTCAACGCACCAAGGTGTACAAGGTCCAGTGGTCTTACATTAATATACTGGATCTCAAAATCTTCATATCGAGGACTTTCAATCAACTCCATGAAGTGATTGCTTGAGCCCGGCCAAACAGCAGTTATCTTGCCGGTGGTGCGATCCTTGTCTAAGTAGATGGAATGCAACATATCAGTCACACTCTCCCTGTATGTTCGTAGTCTGAAGAGGGAGTGCACTTACACCAACTCTGGCAAGACCCTTGCCAGACCATGTCTTTATGCGCTTCCTGTATATAGGCGTTAAATGCATCTTGGACTGACTGCTTGACCTCAAGCGTCCTGATCTGATCACGTTGCATCTTCTGAATTGCCTGAATAATGTATGCAGCGCTTTATGGAATTGTTAGCGGCTGCACTAAAAGGTTTTGATATAGCTCACCTCCACTCAATGCATGGCACCAAGGATCCATTCGCAACAGGGCAATTAGGGCCAAGGATCGCTGCGCGGAAATTAGTACGTACTTACGCCTTGTCCGGCGGTTTAGCACTCACTGAAATAGTTTGGCAGCCCAGCGATGGCGAGACTAAGATATGCCTCGGGGCCCTTGGCCCGCCATCTATCTTTCAAGCTCACACCGTCACGGCCCAGGATCTCGAATCGGGACGAGAAGGATGTGTTGAATCCTGTGGCACAAATGAGGACGTCTACCTCGCGAACCTGCCCGTCCAGCGTCTCGATGCCATGTTCCGTGACTCTCGAGATGCCAGTTCTGATTACATCTATGTTTGGGCGCTGGACGGGATTGAGGTACGGAAGGCCAGGAGTGATGCGGCGACACCCTAGCTCCCAGCTATTCAGGTATATTAGAAACTCTCTCTGGACTTCAGGCACGGACAATCGACGTACCTGGGAATCAGTTTTTCCTGCAATTCTGGTGACTTGATGGCTTCCCTCATCTTATTCTCCGCCCACTGCAGCCTGGTCAGCAAAGGTGTCGGAAACAAAGACATTGCTGTGTGTTCACCATCCTGCCGTCCTTTTGTGCCTTGGAATTTTTGTAGTTACTGGCAAAGTTCTCGTTCATCTGCTGCTCGATAGCTTTTCTAAAGCTGCGATAGTACTCGCCATTGTTGGTAAAGCGTTCGATATCGGCTGCCGAGTCTGTTGAGCGTCAGTGCAAAGTGCTGCTAGTGCGGATCCTGATCTGCTAGACTCACAAGGCTCGTTAAAGGAAGAGGACTCAATGCCAAAACCGACGGTGGGGAGGATGTAGGTGGGCGACCTAACATAGACGTCCAATTTGGATACCTTGGGCTGAATCGCAGGCACGACTTGGATGCTGCTGGCTCCAGAGCCGATGACCGCTACCAACTTGCCCTCCAAGTCTATCGTTGGATCCTACATCTTGATTAGCAAACATGGCTCCCCTCAACTGCGGTACAACTATGTTGATGGTACCCAGGCGGCGGTATGGAGCAATCTGCCTTTGAAGGTGTCAAGGCCCTCGATGTCGGGCCACTTCCAGTCATTGAGAATACCTCCAGCATTAATAAGAACATCTGCATTATGCTCCTCTTCGCCGGTAGGGGTGCCCGGACACGAAGATCCAGAGACACGCACGCGCCACTTGCCCGATGGTTCATCCCAAGTGGCACCCACGACGGCAGAGTTGAAGGTGATCAGAGGATAGAGGTTGTTTCGCTCGGCTACACCTTTAAAGTAGCTTCCAATTTCCTCGGCTGGTGAAAAGCTGATGTGAAGATGTGTTGTTAGCACTACTCAGCGGCAAATGTCAAAGACTCTTCTCACTGGCTGCTCCAGTCCTTCTTCGAATCGAACGTGTACTGGTACGCATGGCTGGCTATGTCACAGGCGGCCCCGGGGTACCGCGTCTCAAACCACGTGCCACCCACATCCCGGTTCTTCTCAAAGCACTGGTAGGTGACGTTGGGAATTTCCTTGAGTTGTATTAGGGTAGCAATACCGGACGCCCCTGCACCTACAATGATGATGTGAAGCGGCCTACGGGAGACGTCATATAGCGGGTATTGTCCGTAGCTTGGGGGTACTTCGGCCGTGTGCGAACCATCACCGCTAGGTCCGCTGGTAAGGGCCATAGTGAGAAGGATAGTAGGTAGAAGGTGGGGCGAAATAGGCTGTAGGAGAGAGTCTGTGCCAGAGAGACAGCGGCTAGTACCAAGCTGAAGACCAGAGACAACAGCAGTAAATATCCTTCCTCTAGATAAACCTTGGTGACAATCACAATCCAATCACACCGAGCGAGAGTTAGTATGCCTAATTGGGTGATGTGGGGAAGAGGGGCCACTTGAGTCAGAGTTGCGAGTCAGCGCACTCGAAGCTCGGCAAGACGGCGGCATGAACAGAGAAATGGAATTGTTTGTCTCCTTGGGGCTTAGTCCAAAGGATGCTCCATTGAGAGCTACTAACCCCAAAAGGCAGTAGAAGATGACTAGAACAGTGTTTAAGCAGACCTTAATCAACAGCGAATGACGCATGCTGAGACATGAAGCCACACAATATAGCAACCATCATACCAAACCCACCAACTCCTCGATAAAGACGGCTGAGGCGAACGACAGACAGATGCCCGCTGTGGAAAGCCTAACGGTGCTCTACTTCTGTTATTTCTCAGCCACCTGGAGCTTCATGTTGTCCAGTTTCTCCATTGTCTATGTCGTTCAACGGTTTCCACAAGACGCCTCCAAGTCAGACAGGGATGGGGCTTGCTGTAGTTGCCACAATCCTAACCTCAGCAATGGGCGTCAACATCAACGAATTCGATTCCCAAGGCCATGCTTTGAGCTACAGGAGACGCTTAAGACGGACTAGGCCGCACCAATGACTAGACTTCCATAAAGTCTTCTCAGGGCCTCGATTGAAATGTTTTGTGATTGCATCAGTGGCCCTTATTGCCGTGCTGTCTATCGTATGCAAGGCGCAGGTTGCAGAGCCCAGATGTACGCGCGCAGGTTCAAGTGGGGATGAATGCAAGGAGACACCGGGTCAATGGGCGAAAGAACTGAATATGAGAGGTCAAATCTCAGGGCAGACCATGTTCAGGGTAGGTAGGTCGATAACAGAGCAGCTGCATGTCCAACATGGGGGACAAGCAAGCAAGCAAGTGCTTGGGGATGATTGTTCTCGAGTCTCATTGTCCTGAATTGCGTATGGCTCGACGCCTCCTTTGACGAATAAACACTCGAAAACAGCATATGTGTTGCAGCCGGATTGCATCACGCAAATTGTCTCAACTTTTAGGTAGATTCATCGCCGTTTCCGCGAGCTTTGTGGGAGGGCAAGCTGCGCCTGGGAAGGTTGGTTTCCGACTGCGCGAATGTAAACGATACGATATGCTGTGTATCAAGGGGAACTTTCCTTTCATGGGTCTGCAGGCAAAAATTGAAGACTGTAGGTAGCACCTTGATAGATGCATTTCCCCTTCCAAAGACGTCTCTCGTTCGTTTTGCCCCCTCCATCTACACAGCGCCTACCTCTCGCTCTCTTCCCCTACACCAAGCCTTCTCACCATCGCCGTAACCTCAAGTCCTCTGGTCATTATTCAACATGACAAGTCTCAATAGCCCCACCATCACCGTCTCATCGGACTCGGAGTCAGACGCTGGGCGACCTCCTGTGCCCAGGCACTACACCGACAGAAACGTGAGCCATCCTTGCTTGTCCCTCCCAGGCAACGTCTAACACCGCCCTGGCAGTACATTCGTGGAAAGCACCTCGATAATTGGACCACCTGCTCCACCATCATAGTCGACTGGACCGACAGGGACCGACAGATCATGACCTCGCACCTCGCCAGACACGAGCTTCATAAGGGAGATTTGAAGGCGGCATACATCGGCAAACTTATGAACCGGTTGGGACTCTCTCAGTACGCCAAACTCGATACTTCATTGATGTACCAGTCAACATGCATCAACAAGCTCCAAAGCGCACTCGAATACCGTCTCAGGGCGCTCGACAAAGCTGGCCATGTATCGGCCACTTCGTCCTTCCCTACCTGGCCAAGTGGAAGTGGTACACCCGAGCTTGGGGCAGCGATGACTGGAATGGCGACATGACTCCTCCTCCCAGGTCCAACACTACCACATCCATATCGACCTTTTGCACGGCGGCCTCTCCGACTCCTATCCTGGA